>JAHLWY010000476.1:0-76061 GCA_020002185.1 Paraescarpia echinospica
ACACACACATGTATACGATTGTTATAATTTCAAAATCCTTTGTATATTTGCTTATGAAGAAAGTAGCGTCCTACTTTTAAGGTGCACTAAGTAATAAAATGAGAACCTACGCAGAAAGTCTTGAACGTGATCTGTTGTATTTTTTCATCAACGGAACGTTGATTCAAAGGCTACATAACTATACACTTGAAGGAAGATAGACGGAACAGAAAAGGGGAGCATAGGCGGATCCAGGTATTCTGGGGGGGTATGTGTCCCCTTAGACCTTTGGAATTTGGCGGCGCTATGCCTGCGCTACAGTGGCGTACCCCTCCTAGACCCTTTGAGTGTGCCCCCGTTACGTGCCCTCCGCCCCTACACGTTGTAAAAATCATGATCGTGGCCGCGACAATTTTTGAACAGCACTCCCACGGCGGAGTGGTGCTGATGATCTGATCCGTTGAACATTCTTCAACAGCTCCCCTCTTTCTGTATGCCAGGATCCGACTGCGGAGTCGAACTGAAGCTCCGACTCACTGCCCACCCATTACGAATTTGGTTAGGCCCCCAATTGTTCCTTTGCGAGCCTCAACGGAGAGAAAACGATATATATATATATATATATACACATACACGAAGAGAAACAGAGAGAGACGGATAGAGAGAGAGAGAGAGAGAGGTGAAAGAGAAAGAGAGAGAGAGAGAGAGGTGGATAGAAAGAGAGAGAGAGAGACATGTAGAGAGAGAGAAGAGAGAGAGAGAGAGACCGAGAGAGAGAGAGAGAGGATGGGAGTGGGAGAAGGAGAGCGAGAAAGAGAAGGAGTGGGAGAGCGAGAGGGAGAGAGAGGATGGGAGTGGGAGAAGGAGAGGGAGAAGGAGAAGGAGAGGGAGAGCGAGAGGGAGAGGGAGAGGGAGAGAGAGGATGGGAGTGGGAGAAGGAGAGGGAGAAGGAGAAGGAGAGCGAGAGCGAGAGGGAGAGAGAGGATGGGAGTGGGAGAAGGAGAGGGTGAAGGAGAAGGAGAGCGAGAGCGAGAGGGAGAGAGAGATAGAGGAAGGGAGTAGGAGAAGGAGAGGGACAAGGAGAGGCAGAAGGAGAGGGAGAAGGAGAAACAACATAAATTATGTCTCCATCAGACTATCGCAGTTTGCATAGTAACGCAACAGTCAACTAGAATTTGCAGTTTCAAAACTTCACACCAGGTGACGGACTTGTTTTCAGAACTCGAACTGAACTTACACCGGATTAATTATAATTCATATTTAGCGTTTGTTATTCTAGTATATTTATCGTATGAATGCATCTATGTATATGTATATATATTTATATATGTATACATGAATATGTATATATATATATATATATATACATACATACATGCATATATAAATATATTTATATATATATATATATTATATTTATATATATATATATTTATATATATATATGCGGAACGGTATTTCAAGTGTCACTCTTTCAGAGGGTAATGGCGGACGGTGCTTACCTTGTTCGTACCCAAAAATAGACGTCCTGAGTGTTTCAAATCTTCACGAATGTTACATTGATATCAAGCAACACATATAACTGGATTAAACAAAAAGGGGAATTTCTGTTACACTTTCATCTCCGTCATGTGAGTTACAACAACATTCAACGTAAGCTAGGCGTATGAAAACTCTTCGCCATTTGTTGTTTTTTCTTGTCTAATGAAGTAATACATTCAGTATTCACCAACATTTATCATGTCAAAAAATCGCGCATCACAAAAAAACTATATTTTCAAATGCACTCTTTCGGAAGGTAATCGCTGATGGATTCTTAATGTGGCCTAACCCCAAATAGATATCCTGCACTTTACAAATTTTGAAGAAAGCTACACTGATATCAAGCTACACACATAACTAGATTAATGAAAGAGGGGTATGTTTGTTACCCTTTTGTCTCCGTCACGTAAGTTACAAGAAAATGCCAGGAAGGTTACTGGGGTGAAAATTCATTCACATTTGATATTTTAACTTGTCTAACGCAGTAGTACAGTTAGAATTCACGGGACCAACATGTCCCATGTCAAAATGCTGGAAACAAAAATTCTCACATCACTCCAAAACGGTATTTTCAAGTGCACTATTTCGGAGGGTAATGGGGGACGGATCCTTAATGTGGTCTTATCCCAAATAGATATCCTGCATGTTACAAATATTTACAAAAGCTAAACAGATATTACGCTACATACGTAACTTGATTAACCACAAAGTGCAATGTTTGTTACCCTTTTGTTTCCGTCACGTAAATTACATGAACATGCCAGGTAGGATACGCGTGTGAAAATTCATTCCCATTTGATGTTTTATCATGTCTATCTTAATAAGTACATTCGTTATTCTCTGGACCAACATGTCCCATGTCAAAATGCTCAAATCAAATTGACACTCACACCAAATCGGGATTTTCAAAAGCACTATTTCGGTGGGTAATGGCGGACGGAACCTTAAAGTGGTCTTACCCCAAACATATATCCTGCATGTTACAATTCTTCAAGAAAGCTACACTGATATCAAGCTTCACAAATAACTAGATTAACCACAAAGGGGGATGTTTGTTACACTTTTGTCTCCATCAAGTAAATTAAAGAAAATGCTAGGTAGGTTACGCGTGTATAAAATCATTTCCATTTCATGTTTTATCTTGTCTAACGCAGCAGTACATTCAGAATTCATTGGATCAACATGTCCCATGTCAAAATTATCGAACAAAAATCAAACATCACGCCAAATCGATATTTCCAAGTGCACTATTTCGGAGGGTAATGGCGGACGGATCCTTAATGTCGTGTTACCCCTAGTAGATGGCCTACATGTTAGAAATATTTATGAAACATAGACTGATATTAAGCTACGTCCGTAACTAGATTAAACACAAAAGGGAATGTTTGTTACCCTTTTGTCTCCGTCACGTAATTTACAAGAAAATGCCAGGTAGGAAACGCGTGTGAAAATTAATTCCCATTTGATGTTTTATCTTGTCTAACGCAGTTGTACATTCAGTAATCTCGGGTCCAACATATCCCATGTCAAAGTGCTCTAAACGAATTCAATCATCACAACAGAACGGTATTTTTAAGTGCACTATTTCGAAGGGTAATGGCTGACGGAACCGTAATGTGGTCTTATCCGAAATATATATCCTGCATGTTACAAATCTTCAAGAAAGCTACACTGATATCAAGCTACACAAATAATTGGACTAACAACAAAGGGGAATGTGTGTTACCCTTTCATCTCCGTCACGTAAGTTAAAAGAAAATAGTACCTAAGTTACGAGTGTGAAAACTCATTCTCAGTTCATGTTTTATCTTGTTTAATGTACTAGGACATTCAGTATTCCAGAAACTCACATGTCCCTTGTCAAAGTGATTGAAAAAAAATCACGCATATTACACAAAAACGGTATTTTCAAGTGCACTCTTCCGGCGGACGTATCCTTAATGTGGTGTTACCCCAAATAGATATCCTGCATGTTACAAATCTTCACGAAGGCTAGACTGACATCAAGCTACACACATGACTATATTAACCACAAAGGCGAATGTCTGTTACCCTTTCATCTCCGTCACGTAAGTTTTAATAAAATACTACCTAAGTTACGGGTGTAAAAACTCATTCCCATTTGATGTTTTATTTTGCCTAATTCAGTAGTACATTCAGTATTCACGAATCCAACATGTCCCATGCTAAAGTGATCGAAAACAAATCACTGATATCACACCAAACGGTATTTTCAAGTGCACTCTTTCGGCGGACGGTTCCTTAAAGTGGTTTTATCCCAAATAGATGTCCAACATGTTACAAAGCGTCACGAAGGCTACACTGATATCAATATACACACATAACTAGATTAACCACAAAGGGGAATGTCAGTTACCCTTTCATCTACGTCACGTAATTTACAAGAAAATAGTACCTAATTTAAGGTTTTAAAAACTCATGCTCATTTGATGTTTTATCTTGTCTAATGAAGTAGTATATTCAGTATTCACGAAAGCAACAAGTCCCATGTCAAAGTGATCGAAAACAAATCACGCATATCACACCAAAACTGTATTTTCAAGTGCACTTTCTCGGCTGACGGATCCTTAATGTGGTCTTACCCCAAATAGTTGTCCTGTATGCTACAAATCTTCACGAAGGTTACACCGATATCAAGATACACACATAACTAGATTAATCACAAAGGGGAATGTCTGTTACCCTTTCATCTCCGTTAAGTAAGTTACACGAAAATAATACCTAAGATACGGGTGTGAAAACTCTTTCCCATTTGATGATTAATCTTTTGTAATGCAGTCGAACATTCATTTCTCACGAAACCAACATGTCCCATGTCAAAGTGATCGAAAAAAAATCACTCATATCACACCAAAATGGTATTTTCAAGTGCACTCGTTCGGCGGACGGTTCCTTAATGTAGTCATACCCCAAATAGATGTCCTGCATGTTACAAATCTTCACGAAGGTTACACTGATATCGATATACACACATAACTAGATTAATCACAAAGGGGAATGTCTGTTACCCTTTCATCTCCATTAAGTAAGTTACAAGAAAATAATACCTAAGTTACGGGAGTGAAAACTCTTTCCCATTTGATGTTTTATCTTGTCTAATGCAGTAGTACATTCAGTATTCACGAGGCGTACATGTCCCATATCAAAGTGATCGAAAAATTCACGCATATCACCCCAAAACGGTATTTTCAAGTGCACTCTTTCGGCGAACGGATCCTAAATGTGGTCGTACCCCAAATATATGTCCTGCATGTTACAAACCTTCACGAAGACTAGACTGATATCAAGCTACACACATAGCTAGATTAACAACAAAGGGGAATGCATAGTACACTTTCATCTCCGTCACGTAAGTTACAAAAAAATGTACGTAAGGTATTGGTATGAAAACTCATTCCCATACGTTATAAATCTTCACGAAGGTTACATTGATATGAAGATACACACATCAATAGATTAATCACAATGGGGAATGTATGTTACCATTTCATCTCCGTCACGTAAGTTACAAGAAAATAGTACGTAAGTTACGGGTGTGAAAACTCATTCCCAACTGATGTTTTCCCTTGTCTAATTCAGTAGTACATTCAGTATTCACGAGACAAACATGTCCCATGTCAAACTGATCGAAAAAAATCACGCACATCACCACAAAACGGTATTTTCAAGATCACTCTTTCGGCGGACTGATTCTTAAGGTGGTCTTACACCAAACTTATATCCTGCATGCTACAAGTCTTCAAGAAGGTTAGACTGATATCAAGCTACACACATAACTAGATTAACAATAAAGGGGAATGCTTGTCTCCCTTTCATCTCTGTCACTTAATTTACAAGAAAATAGTACGTAAGTTACGGGTGTGAAAACTCATTCCCAGTTGATGTTTTATCTTGTCTAATGCAGTAGTATATTCATTATTCACGTGACAAACATGTCCAATGTCAAACTGATCGTAAAATTCACGCACATCACACCAAAACGGTATTTTTAAGTGCACTCTTTCGGCGGACTGATACTTAAGGTGGTCTTACCACAAACTTATGTCCTGCATGTTACAAAACTTCACGAAGGCTAGACTGATATCAAGCTGCACACATAACTAGATTAACCACAAAGTGGAATGCATGTTACCCTTTGATCTCCGTCATGTAAGTTACAAGAAAATAGTACGTAAGTTATGGTTGTGAAAACTTATTCCCTTTTGATGTTTTATGTTTTGTAATGCAGTAGTATTTTCAGTATTCACGAGACAAACATGTCCCATGTCAAAGTGATCGATAAAAAATCATGCACATCACCCCAAACGGTATTTTCAAGTGCACTCTTTCGGTTACTGATTCTTAATGTGGTCTTACCCCAAACAGATGTCCTGCATGTTAGAAATCTTCACGAAGGTTAGACTGATATCAAACTAAACACATAACTAGATTAACCACAATGGGGATTGCATGTTAACCTTTCATCTCCGTCACGTAAGTTACAAGAAAATAGTACGTAAGTTATGGGAGTGAAAACACATTCCCATTTGATGTTTTATGTTGGGTAATGCAGAAGAACATTCAGTATTCACGAGACAAACATGTCCCATGTTCAACTGATCGAACAAAATCACGCTCGTCACCCAAAAACGGTATTTTGAAGTGCACTCTTTCGGCGGACGGATCCTTAATGTGGTCTTACACCAAAACAGATGTCCTGCATGGTATAAATCTTCACAAAGGACAGAGTGATATCAAGCTATACACATAACTAGATTAACAACAAAGTGGAATGCATGTTACCCTTTGATCTCCGTCCCGTAAGTTACAAGAAAATAGAACGTAAGTTATGGTTGTAAAAACTCATTCCCTTTTGATGTTTTATGTTGCGTAATGCAGTAGTACATTCAATATTCATTAGACAAATATTTCCCATATGAAAGTGATCGAAAAAAAATACACGCATATCACCCCAAAACGGTATTTTTAAGTGCACTCTTTCGGCTGAGGGATCCTTAATGTGGTCTTACCCCAACAAGACGTCCTGCATGTTACAAATCTTCAAGAATGCTAGATTGATATCAAGCTACAAACATAACTCGATTAACCATCAAGGGGAATCCATGTTACCCTTTCATCTCCGTCACGTAAGTTACAAGAAAATAGTACGTAAGTTATGGGTGTGAAAACTTATTCCCATTTGATGTTTTATGTTGTCTAATGCAGAAGTACATTCAGTATTCACGAGACAAACATGATCCATGTCGAACTGATAGAGAAAAATCACGCATATCACCCCAAAACGGTATTTTCAAGTGCACTCTTTCAGCGTACTGATTCTTAAGGTGGTCTTACCCCAAATTTATATACTACATTTTACAAATCTTCACGAAGGTTACACTGATATCAAGCTACACACATAACTAGATTAACCACAAAGGGGAATGCTTGTCACCCTTTCATCTCCGTCACGTAAGTTACAAGAAAATAGTACGTAAGTTATGGGTGTGAAAACACATTCCCATTTGATGTTTTATGTTGCCTAATGCAGAAGAACATTCAGTATTCACGAGACAAACATGGCCCTTGTCAAACTGATCGAAACAAATCACGCTCATCACCACAAAACGGTATTTTGAAGTGCACACTTTCGGCGGACGGACCCTTAATGTGGTCTTTCACCAAACAGATGTCCTGCATGTTATAAATCTTCACGAAGGACAGACTGATATCAAGCTACACACATAACTAGATTACCCTCAAAGTGGAATGCATGTTACCCTTTGATATCCGACACGTAAGTTAAAAGAAAATAATACGTAAGTTATTGTTGTGAAAACTCATTCCCTTTTGATGTTTTATGTTGCGTAATGCAGTAATACATTCAGTATTCATGAGACAAATATTTCCCATATCAAAGTGATCGAAAAAAATACACGCATATCACCACAAAACGGTATTTTCAAGTGCATTCTTTCGGCGGACGGATCCTTAATGTGGTCTTACCCCAAACAGATGTCCTGCATGTTACAAATCTTCAAGAAGGCTAGACTGATATCAAGCTACAGACATAACTTGATTAACCATCAAGGGGAATCCATGTTACCCTTTCATCTCCGTCACGTACGTTACAAGAAAATAGTACGTAAGTTATGGGTGTGAAAACTCATTCCCTTTTGATGTTTTATGTTTTGTAATGCAGTAGTATTTTCAGTATTCACGAGACAAACATGTCCCATGTCAAAGCGATCGATACAAAATCATGCACATCATCCCAAACGGTATTTTCAAGTGCACTCTTTCGGTTACTGATTCTTAATGTGGTCTTACCCCAAACAGATGTCCTGCATGTTAGAAATCTTCACGAAGGTTAGACTGATATCAAACTAAACACATAACTAGATTAACCACAATGGGGATTGCATGTTAACCTTTCATCTCCGTCACGTAAGTTACAAGAAAATAGTACGTAAGTTATGGGAGTGAAAACACATTCCCATTTGTTGTTTTATGTTGGGTAATGCAGAAGAACATTCAGTATTCACGAGACAAACATGTCCCATGTTCAACTGATCGAAAAAAATCACGCTCATCACCCCAAAACGGTATTTTGAAGTGCACTCTTTCGGCGGACGGATCCTTAATGTGGTCTTACACCAAACAGATGTACTGCATGGTATAAATCTTCACAAAGGACAGACTGATATCAAGCTATACACATAACTAGATTAACAACAAAGTGGAATGCATGTTACCCTTTGATCTCCGTCACGTAAGTTACAAGAAAATAGAACGTAAGTTATGGTTGTAAAAACTCATTCCCTTTTGATGTTTTATGTTGCGTAATGCAGTAGTACATTCAATATTCATTAGACAAATATTTCCCATATGAAAGTGATCGAAAAAAAATACACGCATATCACCCCAAAACGGTATTTTCAAGTGCACTCTTTCGGCTGAGGGATCCTTAATGTGTTCTTACCCCAAAAAGACGTCCTGCATGTTACAAATCTTCAAGAATGCTAGACTGATATCAAGCTACAAACATAACTCGATTAACCATCAAGGGGAATCCATGTTACCCTTTCATCTCCGTCACGTAAGTTACAAGAAAATAGTACGTTAGTTATGGGTGTGAAAACTCATTCCCATTTGATGTTTTATGTTGTCTAATGCAGAAGTACATTCAGTATTCACGAGACAAACATGACCCATGTCGAACTGATAGAGAAAAATCACGCATATCACCCCAAAACGGTATTTTCAAGTGCACTCTTTTAGCGTACTGATTCTTAAGGTGGTCTTACCCCAAATATATATACTACATTTTACAAATCTTCACGAAGGTTACACTGATATCAAGCTACACACATAACTAGATTAACCACAAAGGGGAATGCTTGTCACCCTTTCATCTCCGTCACGTAAGTTACAAGAAAATAGTACGTAAGTTATGGGTGTGAAAACACATTCCCATTTGATGTTTTATGTTGCCTAATGCAGAAGAACATTCAGTATTCACGAGACAAACATGTCCCCTTGTCAAACTGATCGAAACAAATCACGCTACTACAAAACGGTATTTTGAAGTGCACACTTTCGGCGGACGGATCCTTAATGTGGTCTTTCACCAAACAGATGTCCTGCATGTTATAAATCTTCACGAAGGACAGACTGATATCAAGCTACACACATAACTAGATTACCCTCAAAGTGGAATGCATGTTACCCTTTGATATCCGTCACGTAAGTTACAAGAAAATAGTACGTAAGTTATTGTTGTGAAAACTCATTCACTTTTGATGTTTTATGTTGCGTAATGCAGTAATACATTCAGATTTCATGAGACAAATATTTCCCATATCAAAGTGATTGAAAAAAATACACGCATATCACCACAAAACGGTATTTTCAAGTGCACTCTTTCGGCGGACGGATCCTTAATGTGGTCTTACCCCAAACAGATGTCTTGCATATTACAAATCTTCAAGAAGGCTAGACTGATATCAAGCTACAGATATAACTTGATTAACCATCAAGGGGAATCCATGTTACCCTTTCATCTCCGTCACGTACGTTACAAGAAAATAGAATATAAGTTATGGTTGTAAAAACTCATTCCCTTTTGATGTTTTATGTTGCGTAATGCAGTAGTACATTCAATATTCATTAGACAAATATTTCCCATATGAAAGTGATCGATACAAAATCATGCACATCACCCCAAACGGTATTTTCAAGTGCACTCTTTCGGTTACTGATTCTTAATGTGTTCTTACCCCAAAAAGACGTCCTGCATGTTACAAATCTTCAAGAATGCTAGACTTATATCAAGCTACAAACATAACTCGATTAACCATCAAGGGGAATCCATGTTACCCTTTCATCTCCGTCACGTAAGTTACAAGAAAATAGTACGTAAGATATGGGTGTGAAAACTCATTCCCATTTGATGTTTTATGTTGTCTAATGCAGAAGTACATTCAGTATTCACGAGACAAACATGACCCATGTCGAACTGATAGAGAAAAATCACGCATATCGCCCCAAAACGGTATTTTCAAGTGCACTCTTTCAGAGTACTGATTCTTAAGGTGGTCTTACCCCAAATTTATATACTACATTTTACAAATCTTCACGAAGGTTACACTGATATCAAGCTACACACATAACTAGATTAACCACAAAGGGGAATGCTTGTCACCCTTTCATCTCCGTCACGTAAGTTACAAGAAATAATACGTAAGTTATGGGTGTGAAAACACATTCCCATTTGATGTTTTATGTTGCCTAATGCAGAAGAACATTCAGTATTCACGAGACAAACATGGCCCTTGTCAAACTGATCGAAACAAATCACGCTTATCACCACAAAACGGTATTTTGAAGTGCACACTTTCGGCGGACGGATCCTTAATGTGGTCTTTCACCAAACAGATGTCTGCATGTTATAAATCTTCACGAAGGACAGACTGATATCAAGCTACACACATAACTAGATTACCCTCAAAGTGGAATGCATGTTACCCTTTGATATCCGTCACGTAAGTTACAAGAAAATAGTACGTAAGTTATTGTTGCGAAAACTCATTCACTTTTGATGTTTTATGTTGCGTAATGCAGTAGTACATTCAGTATTCATGAGACAAATATTTCCCATATCAAAGTGATAGAAAAAAATACACGCATATCACCACAAAACGGTATTTTCACGTGCACTCTTTCGGCGGACGGATCCTTAATGTGGTCTTACCCCAAACAGATGTCCTGCATGTTACAAATCTTCAAGAAGGCTAGATTGATATCAAGCTACAGACATAACTCGATTAACCATCAAGGGGAATCCATGTTACCCTTTCATCTCCGTCACGTACGTTACAAGAAAATAGTACGTAAGTTATGGGTGTGAAAACTCATTCCCATTTGATGTTTTATGTTTTGTAATGCAGTAGTATTTTCAGTATTCACGAGACAAACATGTCCCATGTCAAAGTGATCGATACAAAATCATGCACATCACCCCAAACGGTATTTTCAAGTGCACTCTTTCGGTGGACTGATTCTTAATGTGGTCTTACCCCAAACAGATGTCCTGCATGTTAGAAATCTTCACGAAGGTTAGACTGATATCAAACTAAACACATAGCTAGATTAACCACAATGGGGATTGCATGTTAACCTTTCATCTCCGTCACGTAAGTTACAAGAAAATAGTACGTAAGTTATGGGAGTGAAAACACATTCCCATTTGTTGTTTTATGTTGGGTAATGCAGAAGAACATTCAGTATTCACGAGACAAACATGTCCCATGTTCAACTGATCGAAAAAAATCACGCTCATCACCCCAAAACGGTATTTTGAAGTGCACTCTTTCGGCGGACGGATCCTTAATGTTATCTTACACCAAACAGATGTACTGCATGGTATAAATCTTCACAAAGGACAGACTGATATCAAGCTATACACATAACTAGATTAACAACAAAGTGGAATGCATGTTACCCTTTGATCTCCGTCACGTAAGTTACAAGAAAATAGAACGTAAGTTATGGTTGTAAAAACTCATTCCCTTTTGATGTTTTATGTTGCGTAATGCAGTAGTACATTCAATATTCATTAGACAAATATTTCCCATATGAAAGTGATCGAAACAAAATACACGCATATCACCCCAAAACGGTATTTTCAAGTGCACTCTTTCGGCTGAGGGATCCTTAATGTGTTCTTACCCCAAAAAGACGTCCTGCATGTTACAAATCTTCAAGAATGCTAGACTGATATCAAGCTACAAACATAACTCGATTAACCATCAAGGGGAATCCATGTTACCCTTTCATCTCCGTCACGTAAGTTACAAGAAAATAGTACGTAAGTTATGGGTGTGAAAACTCATTCCCATTTGATGTTTTATGTTGTCTAATGCAGAAGTACATTCAGTATTCACGAGACAAACATGACCCATGTCGAACTGATAGAGAAAAATCACGCATATCACCCCAAAACGGTATTTTCAAGTGCACTCTTTCAGCGTACTGATTCTTAAGGTGGTCTTACCCCAAATATATATACTACATTTTACAAATCTTCACGAAGGTTACACTGATATCAAGCTACACACATAACTAGATTAACCACAAAGGGGAATGCTTGTCACCCTTTCATCTCCGTCACGTAAGTTACAAGAAAATAGTACGTAAGTTATGGGTGTGAAAACACATTCCCATTTGATGTTTTATGTTGCCTAATGCAGAAGAACATTCAGTATTCACGAGACAAACATGTCCCTTGTCAAACTGATCGAAACAAATCACGCTCATCACTACAAAACGGTATTTTGAAGTGCACACTTTCGGCGGACGGATCCTTAATGTGGTCTTTCACCAAACAGATGTCCTGCATGTTATAAATCTTCACGAAGGACAGACTGATATCAAGCTACACACATAACTAGATTACCCTCAAAGTGGAATGCATGTTACCCTTTGATATCCGTCACGTAAGTTACAAGAAAATAGTACGTAAGTTATTGTTGTGAAAACTCATTCACTTTTGATGTTTTATGTTGCGTAATGCAGTAATACATTCAGATTTCATGAGACAAATATTTCCCATATCAGTGATTGAAAAAAATACACGCATATCACCACAAAACGGTATTTTCAAGTGCACTCTTTCGGCGGACGGATCCTTAATGTGGTCTTACCCCAAACAGATGTCTTGCATGTTACAAATCTTCAAGAAGGCTAGACTGATATGAAGCTACAGACATAACTTGATTAACCATCAAGGGGAATCCATGTTACCCTTTCATCTCCGTCACGTACGTTACAAGAAAATAGTACATAAGTTATGGGTGTGAAAACTCATTCCCTTTTGATGTTTTATGTTTTGTAATGCAGTAGTATTTTCAGTATTCACGAGACAAACATGTCCCATGTCAAAGTGATCGATACAAAATCATGCACATCACCCCAAACGGTATTTTCAAGTGCACTCTTTCGGTTACTGATTCTTAATGTGGTCTTACCCCAAACAGATGTCCTGCATGTTAGAAATCTTCACGAAGGTTAGACTGATATCAAACTAAACACATAACTAGATTAACCACAATGGGGATTGCATGTTAACCTTTCATCTCCGTCACGTAAGTTACAAGAAAATAGTACGTAAGTTATGGGAGTGAAAACACATTCCCATTTGTTGTTTTATGTTGGGTAATGCAGAAGAACATTCAGTATTCACGAGACAAACATGTCCCATGTTCAACTGATCTAAAAAATTCACGCTCATCACCCCAAAACGGTATTTTGAAGTGCACTCTTTCGGCGGACGGATCCTTAATGTGGTCTTACACCAAACAGATGTACTGCATGGTATAAATCTTCACAAAGGACAGACTGATATCAAGCTATACACATAACTAGATTAACAACAAAGTGGAATGCATGTTACCCTTTGATCTCCGTCACGTAAGTTACAAGAAAATAGAACGTAAGTTATGGTTGTAAAAACTCATTCCCTTTTGATGTTTTATGTTGCGTAATGCAGTAGTACATTCAATATTCATTAGACAAATATTTCCCATATGAAAGTGATCGAAACAAAATACACGCATATCACCCCAAAACGGTATTTTCAAGTGCACTCTTTCGGCTGAGGGATCCTTAATGTGTTCTTACCCCAAAAAGACGTCCTGCATGTTACAAATCTTCAAGAATGCTAGACTGATATCAAGCTACAAACATAACTCGATTAACCATCAAGGGGAATCCATGTTACCCTTTCATCTCCGTCACGTAAGTTACAAGAAAATAGTACGTTAGTTATGGGTGTGAAAACTCATTCCCATTTGATGTTTTATGTTGTCTAATGCAGAAGTACATTCAGTATTCACGAGACAAACATGACCCATGTCGAACTGATAGAGAAAAATCACGCATATCACCCCAAAACGGTATTTTCAAGTGCACTCTTTCAGAGTACTGATTCTTAAGGTGGTCTTACCCCAAATTTATATACTACATTTTACAAATCTTCACGAAGGTTACACTGATATCAAGCTACACACATAACTAGATTAACCACAAAGGGGAATGCTTGTCACCCTTTCATCTCCGTCACGTAAGTTACAAGAAATAATACGTAAGTTATGGGTGTGAAAACACATTCCCATTTGATGTTTTATGTTGCCTAATGCAGAAGAACATTCAGTATTCACGAGACAAACATGGCCCTTGTCAAACTGATCGAAACAAATCACGCTTATCACCACAAAACGGTATTTTGAAGTGCACACTTTCGGCGGACGGATCCTTAATGTGGTCTTTCACCAAACAGATGTCTGCATGTTATAAATCTTCACGAAGGACAGACTGATATCAAGCTACACACATAACTAGATTACCCTCAAAGTGGAATGCATGTTACCCTTTGATATCCGTCACGTAAGTTACAAGAAAATAGTACGTAAGTTATTGTTGCGAAAACTCATTCACTTTTGATGTTTTATGTTGCGTAATGCAGTAGTACATTCAGTATTCATGAGACAAATATTTCCCATATCAAAGTGATCGAAAAAAATACACGCATATCACCACAAAACGGTATTTTCAAGTGCACTCTTTCGGCGGACGGATCCTTAATGTGGTCTTACCCCAAACAGATGTCCTGCATGTTACAAATCTTCAAGAAGGCTAGATTGATATCAAGCTACAGACATAACTCGATTAACCATCAAGGGGAATCCATGTTACCCTTTCATCTCCGTCACGTACGTTACAAGAAAATAGTACGTAAGTTATGGGTGTGAAAACTCATTCCCATTTGATGTTTTATGTTTTGTACTGCAGTAGTATTTTCAGTATTCACGAGACAAACATGTCCCATGTCAAAGTGATCGATACAAAATCATGCACATCACCCCAAACGGTATTTTCAAGTGCACTCTTTCGGTGGACTGATTCTTAATGTGGTCTTACCCCAAACAGATGTCCTGCATGTTAGAAATCTTCACGAAGGTTAGACTGATATCAAACTAAACACATAACTAGATTAACCACAATGGGGATTGCATGTTAACCTTTCATCTCCGTCACGTAAGTTACAAGAAAATAGTACGTAAGTTATGGGAGTGAAAACAAATTCCCATTTGTTGTTTTATGTTGGGTAATGCAGAAGAACATTCAGTATTCACGAGACAAACATGTCCCATGTTCAACTGATCGAAAAAAATCACGCTCATCACCACAAAACGGTATTTTGAAGTGCACTCTTTCGGCGGACGGATCCTTAATGTGGTCTTACACCAAACAGATGTACTGCATGGTATAAATCTTCACAAAGGACAGACTGATATCAAGCTATACACATAACTAGATTAACAACAAAGTGGAATGCATGTTACCCTTTGATCTCCGTCACGTAAGTTACAAGAAAATAGAACGTAAGTTATGGTTGTAAAAACTCATTCCCTTTTGATGTTTTATGTTGCGTAATGCAGTAGTACATTCAATATTCATTAGACAAATATTTCCCATATGAAAGTGATCGAAAAAAAATACACGCATATCACCCCAAAACGGTATTTTCAAGTGCACTCTTTCGGCTGAGGGATCCTTAATGTGTTCTTACACCAAAAAGACGTCCTGCATGTTTCAAATCTTCAAGAATGCTAGACTGATATCAAGCTACAAACATAACTCGATTAACCATCAAGGGGAATCCATGTTACCCTTTCATCTCCGTCACGTACGTTACAAGAAAATAGTACGTAAGTTATGGGTGTGAAAACTCATTCCCATTTGATGTTTTATGATGTCTAATGCAGAAGTACATTCAATATTCACGAGACAAACATGTCCCATGTGAAACGGATCGAAAAAATCATGCACATCACCCCAAAACGGTATTTTCTAGTGCAATCTTTCGGCGGACTGATACTTAAGGTAGTCTTACCCCAAACTTATATACTGCATGTTTCCAATCTTCAGTAAGGTTAGACTGATATCAAGCTACACACATAACTAGATTAATCACAAAGGGGAATGTTTGTCACCCTTTCATCTCCGTCACGTAAGTTACAAGAAAATAGTACGTAAGTTATGTATGTGAAAACTCTTTCCCATTTGATGTTTTATATTGTCTGATGCAGAGGTACATTCAATATTCACGAGACAAACATGTCCCATGTGAAACGGATCGAAAAAATCATGCACATCACCCCAAAACGGTATTTTCAAGTGCAATCTTTCGGCGGACTGATACTTAAATTGGTCTTACCCCAAACTTAAGTCCTGCATATTACAAATCTTCACGAAGGCTAGACTGATATCAAGCTACACACATAACTAGATTAACCATAAATGTAATTGCATGTTACCCTTTTATCTCCGTCACGTACGTTACAAGAAAATAGTACGTAAGTTACGGGTGAGAAAACTCATTCCCATTTGATGTTTTATGTTGTCTAATGCAGAAGTACATTCAGTATTCACGAGACAAACATGACCCATGTCGAACTGATAGAGAAAAATCACGCATATCACCCCAAAACGGTATTTCCAAGTGCACTCTTTCAGCGTACTGATTCTTAAGGTGGTCTTACCCCAAATTTATATACTACATTTTACAAATCTTCACGAAGGTTACACTGATATCAAGCTACACACATAACTAGATTAACCACAAAGGGGAATGCTTGTCACCCTTTCATCTCCGTCACGTAAGTTACAAGAAAATAGTACGTAAGTTATGGGTGTGAAAACACATTTCCATTTGATGTTTTATGTTGCCTAATGCAGAAGAACATTCAATATTCACGAGACAAACATGGCCCTTGTCAAACTGATCGAAACAAATCACGCTCATCACCAGAAAACGGTATTTTGAAGTGCACACTTTCGGCGGACGGATCCTTAATGTGGTCTTTCACCAAACAGATGTCCTGCATGTTATAAATCTTCACGAAGGACAGACTGATATCAAGCTACACACATAACTAGATTACCCTCAAAGTGGAATGCATGTTACCCTTTGATATCCGTCACGTAAGTAACAAGAAAATAATACGTAAGGTATTGTTGTGAAAACTCATTCCCTTTTGATGTTTTATGTTGCGTAATGCAGTAGTACATTCAGTATTCATGAGTCAAATATTTCCCATATCAAAGTGATCGAAAAAAATACACGCATATCACCACAAAAAGGTATTTTCAAGTGCACTCTTTCGGCGGACGGATCCTTAATGTGGTCTTACCCCAAACAGATGTCCTGCATGTTACAAATCTTCAAGAAGGCTAGACTGATATCAAGCTACAGACATAACTTGATTAACCATCAAGGGGAATCCATGTTACCCTTTCATCTCCGTCACGTACGTTACAAGAAAATAGTACGTAAGTTATGGGTGTGAAAACTCATTCCCTTTTGATGTTTTATGTTTTGTAATGCAGTAGTATTTTCAGTATTCACGAGACAAACATGTCCCATGTCAAAGTGATCGATACAAAATCATGCACATCACCCCAAACGGTATTTTCAAGTGCACTCTTTCGGTTACTGATTCTTAATGTGGTCTTACCCCAAACAGATGTCCTGCATGTTAGAAATCTTCACGAAGGTTAGACTGATATCAAACTAAACACATAACTAGATTAACCACAATGGGGATTGCATGTTAACCTTTCATCTCCGTCACGTAAGTTACAAGAAAATAGTACGTAAGTTATGGGAGTGAAAACACATTCCCATTTGTTGTTTTATGTTGGGTAATGCAGAAGAACATTCAGTATTCACGAGACAAACATGTCCCATGTTCAACTGATCTAAAAAATTCACGCTCATCACCCCAAAACGGTATTTTGAAGTGCACTCTTTCGGCGGACGGATCCTTAATGTGGTCTTACACCAAACAGATGTACTGCATGGTATAAATCTTCACAAAGGACAGACTGATATCAAGCTATACACATAACTAGATTAACAACAAAGTGGAATGCATGTTACCCTTTGATCTCCGTCACGTAAGTTACAAGAAAATAGAACGTAAGTTATGGTTGTAAAAACTCATTCCCTTTTGATGTTTTATGTTCGTAATGCAGTAGTACATTCAATATTCATTAGACAAATATTTCCCATATGAAAGTGATCGAAAAAAAATACACGCATATCACCCCAAAACGGTATTTTCAAGTGCACTCTTTCGGCTGAGGGATCCTTAATGTGTTCTTACCCCAAAGAGACGTCCTGCATGTTACAAATCTTCAAGAATGCTAGACTGATATCAAGCTACAAACATAACTCGATTAACCATCAAGGGGAATCCATGTTACCCTTTCATCTCCGTCACGTATCTTACAAGAAAATAGTACGTAAGTTATGGGTGTGAAAACTCATTCCCATTTGATGTTTTATGTTGTCTAATGCAGAAGTACATTCAGTATTCACGAGACAAACATGACCCATGTCGATCTGATAGAGATAACTCACGCATATCACCACAAAACGGTATTTTCAAGTGCACTCTTTCAGCGTACTGATTCTTAAGGTGGTCTTACCCCAAATTTATATACTACATTTTACAAATCTTCACGAAGGTTACACTGATATCAAGCTGCACACATAACTAGATTAACCACAAAGGGGAATGCTTGTCACCCTTTCATCTCCGTCACGTAAGTTACAAGAAATAATACGTAAGTTATGGGTGTGAAAACACATTCCCATTTGATGTTTTATGTTGCCTAATGCAGAAAAACATTCAGTATTCACGAGACAAACATGGCCCTTGTCAAACTGATCGAAACAAATCACGCTTTTCCCCACAAAATGGTATTTTGAAGTGCACAATTTCGGCGGACGGAGATTGATATCAAGCTACACACATAACTAGATTAACCACAAAGTGGAATTCATGTTACCTTTTGATCTCCGTCACGTAAGTTACAAGAAAATAGTACGTAAGTTATGGTTGTGAAAACTCGTTCCCTTTTGATGTTTTATGTTGCGTATTGCTGCAGTACATACAGTATTCATGAGATAAATATTTCCCATATCAAAGTGATCGAAAAAAATACACGCATATCACCCCAAAACGGTATCTTCAAGTGCACTCTTTCGGCGGACTGATACTTAAGGTGGTCTTACCCCAAAGTTATGTCCTGCATGTCAAAAATCTTCACGAAGGCTAGACTGATATCAAGCTTCACATATAACTAGATTAACCACAAATGCAATTTCATGTTACCCTTTTATCTCCGTCACGTAAGTTACAAGAAAATAGTACGTAAGTTACGGGTGAGAAAACTCATTCCCATTTGATGTTTTATCTTATCTAATGCAGTAGTATATTCAGTATTAACGAGACAAACATGTCCCATGTCAAAGTGATCGATAAAAAATCACGCACATCACTCGAAACGGTATTTTCAGGTGCAATCTTTCGGCGGAGTGATTCTTAATGTGGTCTTACGCCAAACAGATGTCCTAAGTGTTACAAATCTTCACGAAGGCAAGTCTGATATGAAGCTTCACACATAACTAAATTAACCATCAAGGGGAATCCATGTTACCTTTTCATCTCCGTCACGTACGTTACAAGAAAATAGTATGTAAGTTATGGGTGTGAAAACTCATTCCCATTTGATGTTTTGTGTTGTCTAAAGCAGAAGTACATTCAGTATTCACGAGACAAACATGTCCCATGTCCAACTGATCGAAAAAAATCACGCTCATCACCCCAATACGGTATTTTGAAATGCACTCTTTCGGCGGACTGATTCTTAAGGTAGTCTTAACCCAAACTTATATCCTGCAAGTTACAAATCTTCAAGAAGGCTAGACTGATATCGAGCTACACACATAATTAAATTAACCATAAAGGGGAATGCTTGTCACCCTTTCATCTCCGTCACGTAAGTTACAAGAAAATAGTATCTAAGTTATGGGTGTGAAAACTCCTTTCCATTTGATGTTTTATGTTGTCTAATGCAGAAGTACATTGAGTGTTTACGAGACAAATATTTCCCATATCAAAGTGATTGAAAAAAATACACGCATATCACCCCAAAACGGTATTTTCAAGTGCACTCTTTCGGCTGAGGGATTCTTAATGTGGTCTTACCCCAAAAAGACGTCTTGCATGTTACAAATCTTCAAGAATGCTAGACTGATATCAAGCTACACATATAACTAGATTAACCACAAAGGGGAATGAATGTTACCCTTTCATCTCCGTCACGTAAGTAACAAGAAAATAGTACGTAAGTTATGGGTGTGAAAACTCATTCCCATTTGATGTTTTATGTTGTCTAATGCAGAAGTACATTCAGTATTCACGAGACAAACATGACCCATGTCGAACTGATAGAGAAAAATCACGCATATCACCCCAAAACGGTATTTTCAAGTGCACTCTTTCAGCGTACTGATTCTTAAGGTGGTCTTACCCCAAATTTATATACTACATTTTACAAATCTTCACGAAGGTTACACTGATATCAAGCTACACACATAACTAGATTAACCACAAAGGGGAATGCTTGTCACCCTTTCATCTCCGTCACGTAAGTTACAAGAAAATAGTACGTAAGTTATGGGTGTGAAAACACATTCTCATTTGATGTTTTATGTTGCCTAATGCAGAAGAACATTCAGTATTCACGAGACAAACATGTCCCTTGTCAAACTGATCGAAACAAATCACGCTCATCACTACAAAACGGTATTTTGAAGTGCACACTTTCGGCGGACGGATCCTTAATGTGGTCTTTCACCAAACAGATGTCCTGCATGTTATAAATCTTCACGAAGGACAGACTGATATCAAGCTACACACATAACTAGATTACCCTCAAAGTGGAATGCATGTTACCCTTTGATATCCGTCACGTAAGTTACAAGAAAATAGTACGTAAGTTATTGTTGTGAAAACTCATTCACTTTTGATGTTTTATGTTGCGTAATGCAGTAATACATTCAGATTTCATGAGACAAATATTTCCCATATCAAAGTGATTGAAAAAAATACACGCATATCACCCCAAAACGGTATTTTCAAGTGCACTCTTTCGGCGGACGGATCCTTAATGTGGTCTTACCCCAAACAGATGTCCTGCATGTAACAAATCTTCAAGAAGGCTAGACTGATATCAAGCTACAGACATAACTCGATTAACCATCAAGGGGAATCCATGTTACCCTTTCATCTCCCTCACGTACGTTACAAGAAAATAGTACGTAAGTTATGGGTGTGAAAACTAATTTCCTTTTGATGTTTTATGTTGTCTAATGCAGAAGTATATTCATTATTCACGTGACAAACATGTCCAATGTCAAACTGATCGTAAAATTCACGCACATCACACCAAAACGGTATTTTTAAGTGAACTCTTTCGGCGGACTGATACTTAAGGTGGTCTTACCACAAACTTATGTCCTGCATGTTACAAAACTTCACGAAGGCTAGACTGATATCAAGCTGCACACATAACTAGATTAACCACAAAGTGGAATGCATGTTACCCTTTGATCTCCGTCATGTAAGTTACAAGAAAATAGTACGTAAGTTATGGTTGTGAAAACTTATTCCCTTTTGATGTTTTATGTTTTGTAATGCAGTAGTATTTTCAGTATTCACGAGACAAACATGTCCCATGTCAAAGTGATCGATAAAAAATCATGCACATCACCCCAAACGGTATTTTCAAGTGCACTCTTTCGGTGGACTGATTCTTAATGTGGTCTTACCCCAAACAGATGTCCTGCATGTTAGAAATCTTCACGAAGGTTAGACTGATATCAAACTGAACACATAACTAGATTAACCACAATGGGGATTGCATGTTAACCTTTCATCTCCGTCACGTAAGTTACAAGAAAATAGTACGTAAGTTATGGGACTGAAAACACATTCCCATTTGTTGTTTTATGTTGGGTAATGCAGAAGAACATTCAGTATTCACGAGACAAACATGTCCCATGTTCAACTGATCGAACAAAATCACGCTCATCACCCCAAAACGGTATTTTGAAGTGCACTGTTTCGGCGGACGGATCCTTAATGTGGTCTTACACCAAAACAGATGTCCTGCATGGTATATATCTTCACAAAGGACAGAGTGATATCAAGCTATACACATAACTAGATTAACAACAAAGTGGAATGCATGTTACCCTTTGATCTCCGTCCCGTAAGTTACAAGAAAATAGAACGTAAGTTATAGTTGTAAAAACTCATTCCCTTTTGATGTTTTATGTTGCGTAATGCAGTAGTACATTCAATATTCATTAGACAAATATTTCCCATATGAAAGTGATCGAAAAAAATAGACGCATATCACCCCAAAACGGTATTTTCAAGTGCACTCTTTCAGCGTACTGATTCTTAAGGTGGTCTTACCCCAAATTTATATACTACATTTTACAAATCTTCACGAAGGTTACACTGATATCAAGCTACACACATAACTAGATTAACCACAAAGGGGAATGCTTGTCACCCTTTCATCTCCGTCAAGTAAGTTACAAGAAAATAGTACGTAAGTTATGGGTGTGAAAACACATTCCCATTTGATGTTTTATGTTGCCTAATGCAGAAGAACATTCAGTATTCACGAGACAAACATGGCCCTTGTCAAACTGATCGAAACAAATCTCTCTCATCACCACAAAACGGTATTTTGAAGTGCACACTTTCGGCGGACGGATCCTTAATGTGGTCTTTCACCAAACAGATGTCCTGCATGTTATAAATCTTCACGAAGGACAGACTGATATCAAGCTACACACATAACTAGATTACCCTCAAAGTGGAATGCATGTTACCCTTTGATATCCGTCACGTAAGTTACAAGAAAATAGTTATTGTTGTGAAAACTCATTCCCTTTTGATGTTTTATGTTGCGTAATGCAGTAGTACATTAAGTATTCATGAGACAAATATTTCCCATATCAAAGTGATCGATAAAAATACACGCGTATCACCACAAAACGGTATTTTCAAGTGCACTCTTTCGGCGGACTGATACCTAAGGTGGTCTTACCCCAAACTTATGTCCTGCATGTCAAAAATCTTCACGAAGGCTAGACTGATATCAAGCTACACATATAACTAGATTAACCACAAATGCAATTTCATGTTACCCTTTTATCTCCGTCACGTAAGTTACAAGAAAATAGTACGTAAGTTACGGGTGAGAAAACTCATTCCCATTTGATGTTTTATCTTATCTAATGCAGTAGTATATTCAGTATTAACGAGACAAACATGTCCCATGTCAAAGTGATCGATAAAAAATCACGCACATCACTCCAAACGGTATTTTCAGGTGCAATCTTTCGGCGGTGTGATTCTTAATGTGGTCTTACCCCAAACAGATGTCCTAAGTGTTACAAATCTTCACGAAGGCAAGACTGATATGAAGCTACACACATAACTAAATTAACCATGAAGGGGAATCCATGTTACCCTTTCATCTCCGTCACGTACGTTACAAGAAAATAGTACGTAAGTTATGGGTGTGAAAACTCATTCCCATTTGATGTTTTGTGTTGTCTAATGCAGAAGAACATTCAGTATTCACGAGACAAACATGTCCCATGTCCAACTGATCGAAAAAAATCACGCTCATCACCCCAATACGGTATTTTGAAATGCACTCTTTCGGCGGACTGATTCTTAAGGTAGTCTTACCCCAAACTTATATCCTGCAAGTTACAAATCTTCAAGAAGGCTAGACTGATATCGAGCTACACACATAATTAAATTAACCATAAAGGGGAATGCTTGTCACCCTTTCATCTCCGTCACGTAAGTTACAAGAAAATAGTATCTAAGTTATGGGTGTGAAAACTCCTTTCCATTTGATGTTTTATGTTGTATAATGCAGAAGTACATTGAGTGTTTACGAGACAAATATGTCCCATGTCAAACTGATCGAAAAAAATCACGCTCATAACCCCAAAACGGTATTTTGAAGTGCACAATTTCGGCGGACGGAGACTGATATCAAGCTACACACATAACTAGATTAACCACAAAGTGGAATTCATGTTACCTTTTGATCTCCGTCACGTAAGTTACAAGAAAATAGTACGTAAGTTATGGTTGTGAAAACTCGTTCCCTTTTGATGTTTTATGTTGCGTAATGCTGCAGTACATACAGTATTCATGAGATAAATATTTCCCATATCAAAGTGATCGAAAAAAATACACGCATATCACCCCAAAACGGTATCTTCAAGTGCACTCTTTCGGCGGACTGATACTTAAGGTGGTCTTACCCCAAACTTATGTCCTGCATGTCAAAAATCTTCACGAAGGCTAGACTGATATCAAGCTACACATATAACTAGATTAACCACAAATGCAATTTCATATTACCCTTTTATCTCCGTCACGTAAGTTACAAGAAAATAGTACGTAAGTTACGGGTGAGAAAACTCATTCCCATTTGATGTTTTATCTTATCTAATGCAGTAGTATATTCAGTATTAACGAGACAAACATATCCCATGTCAAAGTGATCGATAACAAATCACGCACATCACTCCAAACGGTATTTTCAGGTGCAATCTTTCGGCGGAGTGATTCTTAATGTGGTCTTACCCCAAACAGATGTCCTAAGTGTTACAAATCTTCACGAAGGCAAGACTGATATGAAGCTACACTCATAACTAAATTAACCATCAAGGGGAATCCATGTTACCCTTTCATCTCCGTCACGTACGTTACAAGAAAATAGTACGTAAGTTATGGGTGTGAAAACTCATTCCCATTTGATGTTTTGTGTTGTCTAATGCAGAAGTACATTAGTATTCACTAGACAAACATGTCCCATGTCCAACTGATCGAAAAAAATCACGCTCATCACCCCAATACGGTATTTTGAAATGCACTCTTTCGGCGGACTGATTCTTAAGGTAGTCTTACCCCAAACTTATATCCTGCAAGTTAAAAATCTTCAAGAAGGCTAGACTGATATCGAGCTACACACATAATTAAATTAACCATAAAGGGGAATGCTTGTCACCCTTTCATCTCCGTCACGTAAGTTACAAGAAAATAGTATCTAAGTTATGGGTGTGAAAACTCCTTTCCATTTGATGTTTTATGTTGTATAATGCAGAAGTACATTGAGTGTTTACGAGACAAATATGTCCCATGTCAAACTGATCGAAAAAAATCACGCTCATAACCCCAAAACGGTATTTTGAAGTGCACAATTTCGGCGGACGGAGACTGATATCAAGCTACACACATAACTAGATTAACCACAAAGTGGAATTCATGTTACCTTTTTATCTCCGTCACGTAAGTTACAAGAAAATAGTACGTAAGTTATGGTTGTGAAAACTCGTTCCCTTTTGATGTTTTATGTTGCGTAATGCTGCAGTACATACAGTATTCATGAGATAAATATTTCCCATATCAAAGTGATCGAAAAAAATACACGCATATCACCCCAAAACGGTATCTTCAAGTGCACTCTTTCGGCGGACTGATACTTAAGGTGGTCTTACCCCAAACTTATGTCCTGCATGTCAAAAATCTTCACGAAGGCTAGACTGATATCAAGCTACACATATAACTAGATTAACCACAAATGCAATTTCATATTACCCTTTTATCTCCGTCACGTAAGTTACAAGAAAATAGTACGTAAGTTACGGGTGAGAAAACTCATTCCCATTTGATGTTTTATCTTATCTAATGCAGTAGTATATTCAGTATTAACGAGACAAACATATCCCATGTCAAAGTGATCGATAACAAATCACGCACATCACTCCAAACGGTATTTTCAGGTGCAATCTTTCGGCGGAGTGATTCTTAATGTGGTCTTACCCCAAACAGATGTCCTAAGTGTTACAAATCTTCACGAAGGCAAGACTGATATGAAGCTACACTCATAACTAAATTAACCATCAAGGGGAATCCATGTTACCCTTTCATCTCCGTCACGTACGTTACAAGAAAATAGTACGTAAGTTATGGGTGTGAAAACTCATTCCCATTTGATGTTTTGTGTTGTCTAATGCAGAAGTACATTAGTATTCACTAGACAAACATGTCCCATGTCCAACTGATCGAAAAAAATCACGCTCATCACCCCAATACGGTATTTTGAAATGCACTCTTTCGGCGGACTGATTCTTAAGGTAGTCTTACCCCAAACTTATATCCTGCAAGTTACAAATCTTCACGAAGGCTAGACTGATATCAAGCTACACATATAACTAGATTAACCACAAATGCAATTTCATGTTACCCTTTTATCTCCGTCACGTAAGTTACAAGAAAATAGTACGTAAGTTACGGGTGAGAAAACTCATTCCCATTTGATGTTTTATCTTATCTAATGCAGTAGTATATTCAGTATTAACGAGACAAACATGTCCCATGTCAAAGTGATCGATAAAAAATCACGCACATCACTCCAAACGGTATTTTCAGGTGCAATCTTTCGGCGGAGTGATTCTTAATGTGGTCTTACCCCAAACATATGTCCTAAGTGTTACAAATCTTCACGAAGGCAAGACTGATATGAAGCTACACACATAACTAAATTAACCATCAAGGGGAATCCATGTTACCCTTTCATCTCCGTCACGTACGTTACAAGAAAATAGTACGTAAGTTATGGGTGTGAAAACTCATTCCCATTTGATGTTTTGTGTTGTCTAATGCAGAAGTACATTCAGTATTCACGAGACAAACGTGTCCCATGTCCAACTGATCGAAAAAAATCACGCTCATCACCCCAATACGGTATTTTGAAATGCACTCTTTCGGCGGACTGATTCTTAAGGTAGTCTTACCCCAAACTTATATCCTGCAAGTTACAAATCTTCAAGAAGGCTAGACTGATATCGAGCTACACACATAATTAAATTTAACCATAAAGGGGAATGCTTGTCACCCTTTCATCTCCGTCACGTAAGTTACAAGAAAATAGTATCTAAGTTATGGGTGTGAAAACTCCTTTCCATTTGATGTTTTATGTTGTCTAATGCAGAAGTACATTCAGTATTGAGGGGACAAATATGTCCCATGTCAAATTGATCGACAAATTCACGCACATCACCCCAAAACGGTATTTTCAAGTGCACTCTTTCGGCTGAGGGATTCTTAATGTGGTCTTACCCCAAAAAGACGTCTTGCATGTTACAAATCTTCAAGAATGCTAGACTGATATCAAGCTTCAAACATAACTCGATTAACCATCAAGGGGAATCCATGTTACCCTTTCATCTCCGTCACGTAAGTTACAAGAAAATAGTACGTAAGTTATGGGTGTGAAAACTCATTCCCATTTGATGTTTTATGTTGTCTAATGCAGAAGTACATTCAGTATTCACGTGACAAACATGACCCATGTCGAACTGATAGAGAACAATCACGCATATCACCCCAAAACGGTATTTTCAAGTGCACACTTTCAGCGTACTGATTCTTCAGGTGGTCTTACCCCAAATTTATATACTACATTTTACAAATCTTCACGAAGGTTAGACTGATATGAAGCTCCACACATAACTAGATTAACAACAAAGGGGTATGCTTGTCACCCTTTCATCTTCGTCACGTAAGTTACAAGAAAATAGTACGTAAGTTATGGGTGTGAAAACACATTAACATTTCATGTTTTATGTTGCCTAATGCAGAAGAACATTCAGTATTCACGAGACAAACATGTCCCTTGTCAAACTGATCGAAACAAATCACGCTCATCACTACAAAACGGTATTTTGAAGTGCACACTTTCGGCGGACGGATCCTTAATGTGGTCTTTCACCAAACAGATGTCCTGCATGTTATAAATCTTCACGAAGGACAGACTGATATCAAGCTACACACATAACTAGATTACCCTCAAAGTGGAATGCATGTTACGCTTTGATATCCGTCACGTAAGTTACAAGAAAATAGTACGTAAGTTATTGTTGTGAAAACTCATTCCCTTTTGATGTTTTACGTTGCGTAATGCAGTAATACATTCAGATTTCATGAGACAAATATTTCCCATATCAAAGTGATTGAAAAAAATACACGCATATCACCCCAAAACGGTATTTTCAAGTGCACTCTTTCGGCGGACGGATCCTTAATGTGGTCTTACCCCAAACAGATGTCCTGCATGTTACAAATCTTCAAGAAGGCTAGACTGATATCAAGCTACAGACATAACTCGATTAACCATCAAGGGGAATCCATGTTACCCTTTCATCTCCCTCACGTACGTTACAAGAAAATAGTACGTAAGTTATGGGAGTGAAAACTAATTCCCATTTGATGTTTTATGTTGTCTAATGCAGAATTATATTCACTATTCACGTGACAAACATGTCCAATGTCAAACTGATCGTAAAATTCACGCACATCACACCAAAACGGTATTTTTAAGTGCACTCTTTCGGCGGACTGATACTTAAGGTGGTCTTACCACAAACTTATGTCCTGCATGTTACAAAACTTCACGAAGGCTAGACTGATATCAAGCTGCACACATAACTAGATTAACCACAAAGTGGAATGCATGTTACCCTTTGATCTCCGTCATGTAAGTTACAAGAAAATAGTACATAAGTTATGGTTGTGAAAACTTATTCCCTTTTGATGTTTTATGTTTTGTAATGCAGTAGTATTTTCAGTATTCACGAGACAAACATGTCCCATGTCAAATTGATCGATAAAAAATCATGCACATCACCCCAAACGGTATTTTCAATTGCACTCTTTCGGTGGACTGATTCTTAATGTGGTCTTACCCCAAACAGATGTCCTGCATGTTAGAAATCTTCACGAAGGTTAGACTGATATCAAACTGAACACATAACTAGATTAACCACAATGGGGATTGCATGTTAACCTTTCATCTCCGTCACGTAAGTTACAAGAAAATAGTACGTAAGTTATGGGTGTGAAAAAACATTCCCATTTGTTGTTTTATGTTGGGTAATGCAGAAGAACATTCAGTATTCACGAGACAAACATGTCCCATGTTCAACTGATCGAAAAAAATCACGCTCATCACCCCAAAACGGTATTTTGAAGTGCACTCTTTCGGCGGACGGATCCTTAATGTGGTCTTACACCAAAACAGATGTCCTGCATGGTATAAATCTTCACAAAGGACAGAGTGATATCAAGCTATACACATAAATAGATTAACAACAAAGTGGAATGCATGTTACCCTTTGATCTCCGTCCCGTAAGTTACAAGAAAATAGAACGTAAGTTATGGTTGTAAAAACTCATTCCCTTTTGATGTTTTATGTTGCGTAATGCAGTAGTACATTCAATATTCATTAGACAAATATTTCCCATATGAAAGTGATCGAAAAAAAATACACGCATATCACCCCAAACCGGTATTTTCAAGTGCACTCTTTCAGCGTACTGATTCTTAAGGTGGTCTTACCCCAAATTTATATACTACATTTTACAAATCTTCACGAAGGTTACACTGATATCAAGCTACACACATAACTAGATTAACCACAAAGGGGAATGCTTGTCACCCTTTCATCTCCGTCACGTAAGTTACAAGAAAATAGTACGTAAGTTATGGGTGTGAAAACACATTCCCATTTGATGTTTTATGTTGCCTAATGCAGAAGAACATTCAGTATTCACGAGACAAACATGTCCCTTGTCAAACTGATCGAAACAAATCACGCTCATCACTACAAAACGGTATTTTGAAGTGCACACTTTCGGCGGACGGATCCTTAATGTGGTCTTTCACCAAACAGATGTCCTGCATGTTATAAATCTTCACGAAGGACAGACTGATATCAAGCTACACACATAACTAGATTACCCTCAAAGTGGAATGCATGTTACCCTTTGATATCCGTCACGTAAGTTACAAGAAAATAGTACGTAAGTTATTGTTGTGAAAACTCATTCACTTTTGATGTTTTATGTTGCATAATGCAGTAATACATTCAGATTTCATGAGACAAATATTTCCCATATCAAAGTGATTGAAAAAAATACACGCATATCACCCCAAAACGGTATTTTCAAGTGCACACTTTCGGCGGACGGATCCTTAATGTGGTCTTACCCCAAACAGATGTCCTGCATGTAACAAATCTTCAAGAAGGCTAGACTGATATCAAGCTACAGACATAACTCGATTAACCATCAAGGGGAATCCATGTTACCCTTTCATCTCCCTCACGTACGTTAAAAGAAAATAGTACGTAAGTTATGGGTGTGAAAACTAATTTCCATTTGATGTTTTATGTTGTCTAATGCAGAAGTATATTCATTATTCACGTGACAAACATGTCCAATGTCAAACTGATCGTAAAATTCACGCACATCACACCAAAACGGTATTCTTAAGTGCACTCTTTCGGCGGACTGATACTTAAGGTGGTCTTACCACAAACTTATGTCCTGCATGTTACAAAACTTCACGAAGGCTAGACGGATATCAAGCTGCACACATAACTAGATTAACCACAAAGTGGAATGCATGTTACCCTTTGATCTCCGTCATGTAAGTTACAAGAAAATAGTACGTAAGTTATGGTTGTGAAAATTTATTCCCTTTTGATGTTTTATGTTTTGTAATGCAGTAGTATTTTCAGTATTCACGAGACAAACATGTCCCATGTCAAAGTGATCGATAAAAAATCATGCACATCACCCCAAACGGTATTTTCAAGTGCACTCTTTCGGTGGACTGATTCTTAATGTGGTCTTACCCCAAACAGATGTCCTGCATGTTAGAAATCTTCACGAAGGTTAGACTGATATCAAACTGAACACATAACTAGATTAACCACAATGGGGATTGCATGTTAACCTTTCATCTCCGTCACGTAAGTTACAAGAAAATAGTACGTAAGTTATGGGTGTGAAAAAACATTCCCATTTGTTGTTTTATGTTGGGTAATGCAGAAGAACATTCAGTATTCACGAGACAAACATGTCCCATGTTCAACTGATCGAAAAAAATCACGCTCATCACCCCAAAACGGTATTTTGAAGTGCACTCTTTCGGCGGACGGATCCTTAATGTGGTCTTACACCAAAACAGATGTCCTGCATGGTATAAATCTTCACAAAGGACAGAGTGATATCAAGCTATACACATAACTAGATTAACAACAAAGTGGAATGCATGTTACCCTTTGATCTCCGTCCCGTAAGTTACAAGAAAATAGAACGTAAGTTATAGTTGTAAAAACTCATTCCCTTTTGATGTTTTATGTTGCGTAATGCAGTAGTACATTCAATATTCATTAGACAAATATTTCCCATATGAAAGTGATCGAAAAAAATACACGCATATCAACCCAAAACGGTATTTTTAAGTGCACTCTTTCGGCTGAGGGATCCTTAATGTGGTTTTACCCCAACAAGACGTCCTGCATGTTACAAATCTTCAAGAATGCTAGACTGATATCAAGCTACAAACATAACTCGATTAACCATCAAGGGGAATCCATGTTACCCTTTCATCTCCGTCACGTAAGTTACAAGAAAATAGTACGTAAGTTATGGGTGTGAAAACTAATTCCCATTTGATGTTTTATGTTGTCTAATGCAGAAGTACATTCAGTATTCACGAGACAAACATGACCCATGTCGAACTGATAGAGAACAATCACGCATATCACCCCAAAACGGTATTTTCAAGTGCACTCTTTCAGCGTACTGATTCTTAAGGTGGTCTTACCCCAAATTTATATACTACATTTTACAAATCTTCACGAAGGTTACACTGATATCAAGCTACACACATAACTAGATTAACCACAAAGGGGAATGCTTGTCACCCTTTCATCTCCGTCAAGTAAGTTACAAGAAAATAGTACGTAAGATATGGGTGTGAAAACACATTCCCATTTGATGTTTTATGTTGCCTAATGCAGAAGAACATTCAGTATTCACGAGACAAACATGGCCCTTGTCAAACTGATCGAAACAAATCTCTCTCATCACCACAAAACGATATTTTGAAGTGCACACTTTCGGCGGACGGATCCTTAATGTGGTCTTTCACCAAACAGATGTCCTGCATGTTATAAATCTTCACGAAGGACAGACTGATATCAAGCTACACACATAACTAGATTACCCTCAAAGTGGAATGCATGTTACCCTTTGATATCCGTCACGTATGTTACAAGAAAATAGTTATTGTTGTGAAAACTCATTCCCTTTTGATGTTTTATGTTGCGTAATGCAGTAGTACATTAAGTATTCATGAGACAAATATTTCCCATATCAAAGTGATCGAAAAAAATACACGCGTATCACCACAAAACGGTATTTTCAAGTGCACTCTTTCGGCGGACTGATACCTAAGGTGGTCTTACCCCAAACTTATGTCCTGCATGTCAAAAATCTTCACGAAGGCTAGACTGATATCAAGCTACACATATAACTAGATTAACCACAAATGCAATTTCATGTTACCCTTTTATCTCCGTCACGTAAGTTACAAGAAAATAGTACGTAAGTTACGGGTGAGAAAACTCATTCCCATTTGATGTTTTATCTTATTTAATGCAGTAGTATATTCAGTATTAACGAGACAAACATGTCCCATGTCAAAGTGATCGATAAAAAATCACGCACATCACTCCAAACGGTATTTTCAGGTGCAATCTTTCGGCGGTGTGATTCTTAATGTGGTCTTACCCCAAACAGATGTCCTAAGTGTTACAAATCTTCACGAAGGCAAGACTGATATGAAGCTACACACATAACTAAATTAACCATGAAGGGGAATCCATGTTACCCTTTCATCTCCGTCACGTACGTTACAAGAAAATAGTACGTAAGTTATGGGTGTGAAAACTCATTCCCATTTGATGTTTTGTGTTGTCTAATGCAGAAGTACATTCAGTATTCACGAGACAAATCCATGTTACCCTTTCATCTCCGTCACGTACGTTACAAGAAAATAGTACGTAAGTTATGGGTGTGTAAACTCATTCCCATTTGATGTTTTGTGTTGTCTAATGCAGAAGTACATTCAGTATTCACGAGACAAACGTGTCCCATGTCCAACTGATCGAAAAAAATCACGCACATCACCCCAATACGGTATTTTGAAATGCACTCTTTCGGCGGACTGATTCTTAAGGTAGTCTTACCCCAAACTTATATCCTGCAAGTTACAAATCTTCAAGAAGGCTAGACTGATATCGAGCTACACACATAATTAAATTAACCATAAAGGGGAATGCTTGTCACCCTTTCATCTCCGTCACGTAAGTTACAAGAAAATAGTATCTAAGTTATGGGTGTGAAAACTCCTTTCCATTTGATGTTTTATGTTGTCTAATGCAGAAGTACATTCAGTATTGAGGGGACAAATATGTCCCATGTCAAATTGATCGAAAAATTCACGCACATCACCCCAAAACGGTATTTTCAAGTGCACTCTTTCGGCTGAGGGATTCTTAATGTGGTCTTACCCCAAAAAGACGTCTTGCATGTTACAAATCTTCAAGAATGCTAGACTGATATCAAGCTTCAAACATAACTCGATTAACCATCAAGGGGAATCCATGTTACCCTTTCATCTCCGTCACGTAAGTTACAAGAAAATAGTACGTAAGTTATGGGTGTGAAAACTCATTCCCATTTGATGTTTTATGTTGTCTAATGCAGAAGTACATTCAGTATTCACGTGACAAACATGACCCATGTCGAACTGATAGAGAACAATCACGCATATCACCCCAAAACGGTATTTTCAAGTGCACACTTTCAGCGTACTGATTCTTCAGGTGGTCTTACCCCAAATTTATATACTACATTTTACAAATCTTCACGAAGGTTAGACTGATATGAAGCTCCACACATAACTAGATTAACAACAAAGGGGAATGCTTGTCACCCTTTCATCTCCGTCACGTAAGTTACAAGAAAATAGTACGTAAGTTATGGGTGTGAAAACACATTAACATTTGATGTTTTATGTTGCCTAATGCAGAAGAACATTCAGTATTCACGAGACAAACATGTCCCTTGTCAAACTGATCGAAACAAATCACGCTCATCACTACAAAACGGTATTTTGAAGTGCACACTTTCGGCGGACGGATCCTTAATGTGGTCTTTCACCAAACAGATGTCCTGCATGTTATAAATCTTCACGAAGGACAGACTGATATCAAGCTACACACATAACTAGATTACCCTCAAAGTGGAATGCATGTTACGCTTTGATATCCGTCACGTAAGTTACAAGAAAATAGTACGTAAGTTATTGTTGTGAAAACTCATTCCCTTTTGATGTTTTATGTTGCGTAATGCAGTAATACATTCAGATTTCATGAGACAAATATTTCCCATATCAAAGTGATTGAAAAAAATACACGCATATCACCCCAAAACGGTATTTTCAAGTGCACTCTTTCGGCGGACGGATCCTTAATGTGGTCTTACCCCAAACAGATGTCCTGCATGTTACAAATCTTCAAGAAGGCTAGACTGATATCAAGCTACAGACATAACTCGATTAACCATCAAGGGGAATCCATGTTACCCTTTCATCTCCCTCACGTACGTTACAAGAAAATAGTACGTAAGTTATGGGTGTGAAAACTAATTCCCATTTGATGTTTTATGTTGTCTAATGCAGAAGTATATTCACTATTCACGTGACAAACATGTCCAATGTCAAACTGATCGTAAAATTCACGCACATCACACCAAAACGGTATTTTTAAGTGCACTCTTTCGGCGGACTGATACTTAAGGTGGTCTTACCACAAACTTATGTCCTGCATGTTACAAAACTTCACGAAGGCTAGACTGATATCAAGCTGCACACATAACTAGATTAACCACAAAGTGGAATGCATGTTACCCTTTGATCTCCGTCATGTAAGTTACAAGAAAATAGTACGTAAGTTATGGTTGTGAAAACTTATTCCCTTTTGATGTTTTATGTTTTGTAATGCAGTAGTATTTTCAGTATTCACGAGACAAACATGTCCCATGTCAAAGTGATCGATAAAAAATCATGCACATCACCCCAAACGGTATTTTCTAGTGCACTCTTTCGGTGGACTGATTCTTAATGTGGTCTTACCCCAAACAGATGTCCTGCATGTTAGAAATCTTCACGAAGGTTAGACTGATATCAAACTGAACACATAACTAGATTAACCACAATGGGGATTGCATGTTAACCTTTCATCTCCGTCACGTAAGTTACAAGAAAATAGTACGTAAGTTATGGGAGTGAAAACACATTCCCATTTGTTGTTTTATGTTGGGTAATGCAGAAGAACATTCAGTATTCACGAGACAAACATGTCCCATGTTCAACTGATCGAAAAAAATCACGCTCATCACCCCAAAACGGTATTTTGAAGTGCACTCTTTCGGCGGACGGATCCTTAATGTGGTCTTACACCAAAACAGATGTCCTGCATGGTATAAATCTTCACAAAGGACAGAGTGATATCAAGCTATACACATAACTAGATTAACAACAAAGTGGAATGCATGTTACCCTTTGATCTCCGTCCCGTAAGTTACAAGAAAATAGAACGTAAGTTATGGTTGTAAAAACTCATTCCCTTTTGATGTTTTATGTTGCGTAATGCAGTAGTACATTCAATATTCATTAGACAAATATTTCCCATATGAAAGTGATCGAAAAAAAATACACGCATATCACCCCAAAACGGTATTTTTAAGTGCACTCTTTCGGCTGAGGGATCCTTAATGTGGTCTTACCCCAACAAGACGTCCTGCATGTTACAAATCTTCAAGAATGCTAGACTGATATCAAGCTACAAACATAACTCGATTAACCATCAAGGGGAATCCATGTTACCCTTTCATCTCCGTCACGTAAGTAACAAGAAAATAGTACGTAAGTTATGGGTGTGAAAACTCATTCCCATTTGATGTTTTATGTTGTCTAATGCAGAAGTACATTCAGTATTCACGAGACAAACATGATCCATGTCGAACTGATAGAGAAAAATCACGCATATCACCCCAAAACGGTATTTTCAAGTGCACTCTTTCAGCGTACTGATTCTTAAGGTGGTCTTACCCCAAATTTATATACTACATTTTACAAATCTTCACGAAGGTTACACTGATATCAAGCTACACACATAACTAGATTAACCACAAAGGGGAATGCTTGTCACCCTTTCATCTCCGTCACGTAAGTTACAAGAAAATAGTACGTAAGTTATGGGTGTGAAAACACATTCCCATTTGATGTTTTATGTTGCCTAATGCAGAAGAACATTCAGTATTCACGAGACAAACATGTCCCTTGTCAAACTGATCGAAACAAATCACGCTCATCACTACAAAACGGTATTTTGAAGTGCACACTTTCGGCGGACGGATCCTTAATGTGGTCTTTCACCAAACAGATGTCCTGCATGTTATAAATCTTCACGAAGGACAGACTGATATCAAGCTGCACACATAACTAGATTACCCTCAAAGTGGAATGCATGTTACCCTTTGATATCCGTCACGTAAGTTACAAGAAAATAGTACGTAAGTTATTGTTGTGAAAACTCATTCACTTTTTGATGTTTTATGTTGCGTAATGCAGTAATACATTCAGATTTCATGAGACAAATATTTCCCATATCAAAGTGATTGAAAAAAATACACGCATATCACCCCAAAACGGTATTTTCAAGTGCACACTTTCGGCGGACGGATCCTTAATGTGGTCTTACCCCAAACAGATGTCCTGCATGTAACAAATCTTCAAGAAGGCTAGACTGATATCAAGCTACAGACATAACTCGATTAACCATCAAGGGGAATCCATGTTACCCTTTCATCTCCCTCACGTACGTTAAAAGAAAATAGTACGTAAGTTATGGGTGTGAAAACTAATTTCCATTTGATGTTTTATGTTGTCTAATGCAGAAGTATATTCATTATTCACGTGACAAACATGTCCAATGTCAAACTGATCGTAAAATTCACGCACATCACACCAAAACGGTATTCTTAAGTGCACTCTTTCGGCGGACTGATACTTAAGGTGGTCTTACCACAAACTTATGTCCTGCATGTTACAAAACTTCACGAAGGCTAGACGGATATCAAGCTGCACACATAACTAGATTAACCACAAAGTGGAATGCATGTTACCCTTTGATCTCCGTCATGTAAGTTACAAGAAAATAGTACGTAAGTTATGGTTGTGAAAACTTATTCCCTTTTGATGTTTTATGTTTTGTAATGCAGTAGTATTTTCAGTATTCACGAGACAAACATGTCCCATGTCAAAGTGATCGATAAAAAATCATGCACATCACCCCAAACGGTATTTTCAAGTGCACTCTTTCGGTGGACTGATTCTTAATGTGGTCTTACCCCAAACAGATGTCCTGCATGTTAGAAATCTTCACGAAGGTTAGACTGATATCAAACTGAACACATAACTAGATTAACCACAATGGGGATTGCATGTTAGCCTTTCATCTCCGTCACGTAAGTTACAAGAAAATAGTACGTAAGTTATGGGTGTGAAAACACATTCCCATTTGTTGTTTTATGTTGGGTAATGCAGAAGAACATTCAGTATTCACGAGACAAACATGTCCCATGTTCAACTGATCGAAAAAAATCACGCTCATCACCCCAAAACGGTATTTGAAGTGCACTCTTTCGGCGGACGGATCCTTAATGTGGTCTTACACCAAAACAGATGTCCTGCATGGTATAAATCTTCACAAAGGACAGAGTGATATCAAGCTATACACATAACTAGATTAACAACAAAGTGGAATGCATGTTACCCTTTGATCTCCGTCCCGTAAGTTACAAGAAAATAGAACGTAAGTTATAGTTGTAAAAACTCAATCCCTTTTGATGTTTTATGTTGCGTAATGCAGTAGTACATTCAATATTCATTAGACAAATATTTCCCATATGAAAGTGATCGAAAAAAATACACGCATATCACCCCAAAACGGTATTTTTAAGTGCACTCTTTCGGCTGAGGGATCCTTAATGTGGTCTTACCCCAACAAGACGTCCTGCATGTTACAAATCTTCAAGAATGCTAGACTGATATCAAGCAACAAACATAACTCGATTAACCATCAAGGGGAATCCATGTTACCCTTTCATCTCCGTCACGTAAGTTACAAGAAAATAGTACGTAAGTTATGGGTGTGAAAACTCATTCCCATTTGATGTTTTATGTTGTCTAATGCAGAAGTACATTCAGTATTCACGAGACAAACATGACCCATGTCGAACTGTTAGAGAACAATCACGCAAATCACCCCAAAACGGTATTTTCAAGTGCACTCTTTCAGCGTACTGATTCTTAAGGTGGTCTTACCCCAAATTTATATACTACATTTTACAAATCTTCACGAAGGTTACACTGATATCAAGCTACACACATAACTAGATTAACCACAAAGGGGAATGCTTGTCACCCTTTCATCTCCGTCAAGTAAGTTACAAGAAAATAGTACGTAAGTTATGGGTGTGAAAACACATTCCCATTTGATGGTTTATGTTGCCTAATGCAGAAGAACATTCAGTATTCACGAGACAAACATGGCCCTTGTCAAACTGATAGAAACAAATCTCGCTCATCACCACAAAACGGTATTTTGAAGTGCACACTTTCGGCGGACGGATCCTTAATGTGGTCTTTCACCAAACAGATGTCCTGCATGTTATAAATCTTCACGAAGGACAGACTGATATCAAGCTACACACATAACTAGATTACCCTCAAAGTGGAATGCATGTTACCCTTTGATATCCGTCACGTAAGTTACAAGAAAATAGTTATTGTTGTGAAAACTCATTCCCTTTTGATGTTTTATGTTGCGTAATGCAGTAGTACATTAAGTATTCATGAGACAAATATTTCCCATATCAAAGTGATCGAAAAAAATACACGCGTATCACCACAAAACGGTATTTTCAAGTGCACTCTTTCGGCGGACTGATACCTAAGGTGGTCTTACCCCAAACGTATGTCCTGCATGTCAAAAATCTTCACGAAGGCTAGACTGATATCAAGCTACACATATAACTAGATTAACCACAAATGCAATTTCATGTTACCCTTTTATCTCCGTCACGTAAGTTACAAGAAAATAGTACGTAAGTTACGGGTGAGAAAACTCATTCCCATTTGATGTTTTATCTTATCTAATGCAGTAGTATATTCAGTATTAACGAGACAAACATGTCCCATGTCAAAGTGATCGATAAAAAATCACGCACATCACTCCAAACGGTATTTTCAGGTGCAATCTTTCGGCGGAGTGATTCTTAATGTGGTCTTACCCCAAACAGATGTCCTAAGTGTTACAAATCTTCACGAAGGCAAGACTGATATGAAGCTACACACATAACTAAATTAACCATCAAGGGGAATCCATGTTACCCTTTCATCTCCGTCACGTACGTTACAAGAAAATAGTACGTAAGTTATGGGTGTGAAAACTCATTCCCATTTGATGTTTTGTGTTGTCTAATGCAGAAGTACATTCAGTATTCACGAGACAAACATGTCCCATGTCCAACTGATCGAAAAAAATCACGCTCATCACCCCAATACGGTATTTTGAAATGCACTCTTTCGGCGGACTGATTCTTAAGGTAGTCTTACCCCAAACTTATATCCTGCAAGTTACAAATCTTCAAGAAGGCTAGACTGATATCGAGCTACACACATAATTAAATTAACCATAAAGGGGAATGCTTGTCACCCTTTCATCTCCGTCACGTAAGTTACAAGAAAATAGCATCTAAGTTATGGGTGTGAAAACTCCTTTCCATTTGATGTTTTATGTTGTCTAATGCAGAAGTACATTGAGTGTTTACAAGACAAATATGTCCCATGTCAAACTGATCGAAAAAAATCACGCTCATCACCCCAAAACGGTATTTTGAAGTGCACAATTTCGGCGGACGGAGACTGATATCAAGCTACACACATAACTAGATTAACCACAAAGTGGAATTCATGTTACCTTTTGATCTCCGTCACGTAAGTTACAAGAAAATAGTACGTAAGTTATGGTTGTGAAAACTCGTTCCCTTTTGATGTTTTATGTTGCGTAATGCTGCAGTACATACAGTATTCATGAGATAAATATTTCCCATATCAAAGTGATCGAAAAAAATACACGCATATCACCCCAAAACGGTATCTTCAAGTGCACTCTTTCGGCGGACTGATACTTAAGGTGGTCTTACCCCAAACTTATGTCCTGCATGTCAAAAATATTCACGAAGGCTAGACTGATATCAAGCTACACATATAACTAGATTAACCACAAATGCAATTTCATGTTACCCTTTTATCTCCGTCACGTAAGTTACAAGAAAATAGTACGTAAGTTACGGGTGAGAAAACTAATTACCATTTGATGTTTTATCTTATCTAATGCAGTAGTATATTCAGTATTAACGAGACAAACATGTCCCATGTCAACGTGATCGAAAACAAATCACGCACATCACTCCAAACGGTATTTTCAGGTGCAATCTTTCGGCGGAGTGATTCTTAATGTGGTCTTACCCCAAACATATGTCCTAAGTGTTACAAATCTTCACGAAGGCAAGACTGATATGAAGCTACACACATAACTAAATTAACCATCAAGGGGAATCCATGTTACCCTTTCATCTCCGTCACGTACGTTACAAGAAAATAGTACGTAAGTTATGGGTGTGAAAACTCATTCCCATTTGATGTTTTGTGTTGTCTAATGCAGAAGTACATTCAGTATTCACGAGACAAACGTGTCCCATGTCCAACTGATCGAACAAAATCACGCACATCACCCCAATACGGTATTTTGAAATGCACTCTTTCGGCGGACTGATTCTTAAGGTAGTCTTACCACAAACTTATATCCTGCAAGTTACAAATCTTCAAGAAGGCTAGACTGATATCGAGCTACACACATAATTAAATTAACCATAAAGGGGAATGCTTGTCACCCTTTCATCTCCGTCACGTAAGTTACAAGAAAATAGTATCTAAGTTATGGGTGTGAAAACTCCTTTCCATTTGATGTTTTATGTTGTCTAATGCAGAAGTACATTCAGTATTGAGGGGACAAATATGTCCCATGTCAAATTGATCGAAAAATTCACGCACATCACCCCAAAACGGTATTTTCAAGTGCACTCTTTCGGCTGAGGGATTCTTAATGTGGTCTTACCCCAAAAAGACGTCTTGCATGTTACAAATCTTCAAGAATGCTAGACTGATATCAAGCTTCAAACATAACTCGATTAACCATCAAGGGGAATCCATGTTACCCTTTCATCTCCGTCACGTAAGTTACAAGAAAATAGTACGTAAGTTATGGGTGTGAAAACTCATTCCCATTTGATGTTTTATGTTGTCTAATGCAGAAGTACATTCAGTATTCACGTGACAAACATGACCCATGTCGAACTGATAGAGAACAATCACGCATATCACCCCAAAACGGTATTTTCAAGTGCACTCTTTCAGCGTACTGATTCTTCAGGTGGTCTTACCCCAAATTTATATACTACATTTTACAAATCTTCACGAAGGTTAGACTGATATGAAGCTCCACACATAACTAGATTAACAACAAAGGGGAATGCTTGTCACCCTTTCATCTCCGTCACGTAAGTTACAAGAAAATAGTACGTAAGTTATGGGTGTGAAAACACATTAACATTTGATGTTTTATGTTGCCTAATGCAGAAGAACATTCAGTATTCACGAGACAAACATGTCCCTTGTCAAACTGATCGAAACAAATCACGCTCATCACTACAAAACGGTATTTTGAAGTGCACACTTTCGGCGGACGGATCCTTAATGTGGTCTTTCACCAAACAGATGTCCTGCATGTTATAAATCTTCACGAAGGACAGACTGATATCAAGCTACACACATAACTAGATTACCCTCAAAGTGGAATGCATGTTACGCTTTGATATCCGTCACGTAAGTTACAAGAAAATAGTACGTAAGTTATTGTTGTGAAAACTCATTCCCTTTTGATGTTTTATGTTGCGTAATGCAGTAATACATTCAGATTTCATGAGACAAATATTTCCCATATCAAAGTGATTGAAAAAAATACACGCATATCACCCCAAAACGGTATTTTCAAGTGCACTCTTTCGGCGGACGGATCCTTAATGTGGTCTTACCCCAAACAGATGTACTGCATGTTACAAATCTTCAAGAAGGCTAGACTGATATCAAGCTACAGACATAACTCGATTAACCATCAAGGGGAATCCATGTTACCCTTTCATCTCCCTCACGTACGTTACAAGAAAATAGTACGTAAGTTATGGGTGTGAAAACTAATTCCCATTTGATGTTTTATGTTGTCTAATGCAGAAGTATATTCATTATTCACGTGACAAACATGTCCAATGTCAAACTGATCGTAAAATTCACGCACATCACACCAAAACGGTATTTTTAAGTGCACTCTTTCGGCGGACTGATACTTAAGGTGGTCTTACCACAAACTTATGTCCTGCATGTTACAAAACTTCACGAAGGCTAGACTGATATCAAGCTGCACACATAACTAGATTAACCACAAAGTGGAATGCATGTTACCCTTTGATCTCCGTCATGTAAGTTACAAGAAAATAGTACGTAAGTTATGGTTGTGAAAACTTATTCCCTTTTGATGTTTTATGTTTTGTAATGCAGTAGTATTTTCAGTATTCACGAGACAAACATGTCCCATGTCAAAGTGATCGATAAAAAATCATGCACATCACCCCAAACGGTATTTTCAAGTGCACTCTTTCGGTGGACTGATTCTTAATGTGGTCTTACCCCAAACAGATGTCCTGCATGTTAGAAATCTTCACGAAGGTTAGACTGATATCAAACTGAACACATAACTAGATTAACCACAATGGGCATTGCATGTTAACCTTTCATCTCCGTCACGTAAGTTACAAGAAAATAGTACGTAAGTTATGGGAGTGAAAACACATTCCCATTTGTTGTTTTATGTTGGGTAATGCAGAAGAACATTCAGTATTCACGAGACAAACATGTCCCATGTTCAACTGATCGATAAAAAATCATGCACATCACCCCAAACGGTATTTTCAAGTGCACTCTTTCGGCGGACGGATCCTTAATGTGGTCTTACACCAAAACAGATGTCCTGCATGGTATAAATCTTCACAAAGGACAGAGTGATATCAAGCTATACACATAACTAGATTAACAACAAAGTGGAATGCATGTTACCCTTTGATCTCCGTCCCGTAAGTTACAAGAAAATAGAACGTAAGTTATGGTTGTAAAAACTCATTCCCTTTTGATGTTTTATGTTGCGTAATGCAGTAGTACATTCAATATTCATTAGACAAATATTTCCCATATGAAAGTGATCGAAAAAAAATACACGCATATCACCCCAAAACGGTATTTTTAAGTGCACTCTTTCGGCTGAGGGATCCTTAATGTGGTCTTACCCCAACAAGACGTCCTGCATGTTACAAATCTTCAAGAATGCTAGACTGATATCAAGCTACAAACATAACTCGATTAACCATCAAGGGGAATCCATGTTACCCTTTCATCTCCGTCACGTAAGTTACAAGAAAATAGTACGTAAGTTATGGGTGTGAAAACTCATTCCCATTTGATGTTTTATGTTGTCTAATGCAGAAGTACATTCAGTATTCACGAGACAAACATGACCCATGTAGAACTGATAGAGAAAAATCACGCATATCACCCAAAACGGTATTTTCAAGTGCACTCTTTCAGCGTACTGATTCTTAAGGTGGTCTTACCCCAAATTTATATACTACATTTTACAAATCTTCACGAAGGTTACACTGATATCAAGCTACACACATAACTAGATTAACCACAAAGGGGAATGCTTGTCACCCTTTCATCTCCGTCACGTAAGTTACAAGAAAATAGTACGTAAGTTATGGGTGTGAAAACACATTCCCATTTGATGTTTTATGTTGCCTAATGCAGAAGAACATTCAGTATTCACGAGACAAACATGTCCCTTGTCAAACTGATCGAAACAAATCACGCTCATCACTACAAAACGGTATTTTGAAGTGCACACTTTCGGCGGACGGATCCTTAATGTGGTCTTTCACCAAACAGATGTCCTGCATGTTATAAATCTTCACGAAGGACAGACTGATATCAAGCTGCACACATAACTAGATTACCCTCAAAGTGGAATGCATGTTACCCTTTGATATCCGTCACGTAAGTTACAAGAAAATAGTACGTAAGTTATTGTTGTGAAAACTCATTCACTTTTTGATGTTTTATGTTGCGTAATGCAGTAATACATTCAGATTTCATGAGACAAATATTTCCCATATCAAAGTGATTGAAAAAAATACACGCATATCACCCCAAAACGGTATTTTCAAGTGCATTCTTTCGGCGGACGGATCCTTAATGTGGTCTTACCCCAAACAGATGTCCAGCATGTAACAAATCTTCAAGAAGGCTAGACTGATATCAAGCTACAGACATAACTCGATTAACCATCAAGGGGAATCCATGTTACCCTTTCATCTCCCTCACGTACGTTACAAGAAAACAGTACGTAAGTAATGGGTGTGGAAACTAATTCCCATTTGATGTTTTATGTTGTCTAATGCAGATATATATTCATTATTCACGTGACAAACATGTCCAATGTCAAACTGATCGTAAAATTCACGCACATCACACCAAAACGGTATTTTTAAGTGCACTCTTTTGGCGGACTGATACTTAAGGTTGTCTTACCACAAACTTATGTCCTGCATGTTACAAAACTTCACGAAGGCTAGACTGATATCAAGCTGCACACATAACTAGATTAACCACAAAGTGGAATGCATGTTACCCTTTGATCTCCGTCACGTAAGTTACAAGAAAATAGTACGTAAGTTATGGTTGTGAAAACTTATTCCCTTTTGATGTTTTATGTTTTGTAATGCAGTAGTATTTTCAGTATTCACGAGACAAACATGTCCCATGTCAAAGTGATCGATAAAAATTCATGCACATCACCCCAAACGGTATTTTCAAGTGCACTCTTTCGGTGGACTGATTCTTAATGAGGTCTTACCCCAAACAGATGTCCTGCATGTTAGAAATCTTCACGAAGGTTAGACTGATATCAAACTGAACACATAACTAGATTAACCACAATGGGGATTGCATGTTAACCTTTCATCTCCGTCACGTAAGTTACAAGAAAATAGTACGTAAGTTATGGGAGTGAAAACACATTCCCATTTGATGTTTTATGTTGCGTAATGCAGAAGAACATTCAATATTCATTAGACAAATATTTCCCATATGAAAGTGATCGAAAAAAAATACACGCATATCACCCCAAAACGGTATTTTTAAGTGCACTCTTTCGGCTGAGGGATCCTTAATGTGGTCTTACCCCAACAAGACGTCCTGCATGTTACAAATCTTCAAGAATGCTAGACTGATATCAAGCTACAAACATAACTCGATTAACCATCAAGGGGAATCCATGTTACCCTTTCATCTCCGTCACGTAAGTTACAAGAAAATAGTACGTAAGTTATGGGTGTGAAAACTCATTCCCATTTGATGTTTTATGTTGTCTAATGCAGAAGTACATTCAGTATTCACGAGACAAACATGACCCATGTCGAACTGTTAGAGAACAATCACGCATATCATCCCAAAACGGTATTTTCAAGTGCACTCTTTCAGCGTACTGATTCTTAAGGTGGTCTTACCCCAAATTTATATACTACATTTTACAAATCTTCACGAAGGTTACACTGATATCAAGCTACACACATAACTAGATTAACCACAAAGGGGAATGCTTGTCACCCTTTCATCTCCGTCACGTAAGTTACAAGAAAATAGTACGTAAGTTATGGGTGTGAAAACACATTCCCATTTGATGTTTTATGTTGCCTAATGCAGAAGAACATTCAGTATTCACGAGACAAACATGTCCCTTGTCAAACTGATCGAAACAAATCACGCTCATCACTACAAAACGGTATTTTGAAGTGCACACTTTCGGCGGACGGATCCTTAATGTGGTCTTTCACCAAACAGATGTCCTGCATGTTATAAATCTTCACGAAGGACAGACTGATATCAAGCTACACACATAACTAGATTACCCTCAAAGTGGAATGCATGTTACCCTTTGATATCCGTCACGTAAGTTACAAGAAAATAGTACGTAAGTTATGGTTGTGAAAACTTATTCCCTTTTGATGTTTTATGTTTTGTAATGCAGTAGTATTTTCAGTATTCACGAGACAAACATGTCCCATGTCAAAGTGATCGATTAAAAATCATGCACATCACCCCAAACGGTATTTTCAAGTGCACTCTTTCGGTGGACTGATTCTTAATGTGGTCTTACCCCAAACAGATGTCCTGCATGTTAGAAATCTTCACGAAGGTTGGACTGATATCAAACTGAACACATAACTAGATTAACCACAATGGGGATTGCATGTTAACCTTTCATCTCCGTCAAGTAAGTTACAAGAAAATAGTACGTAAGTTATGGGAGTGAAAACACATTCCCATTTGATGTTTTATGTTGCGTAATGCAGAAGAACATTCAATATTCATTAGACAAATATTTCCCATATGAAATTGATCGAAAAAAAATACACGCATATCACCCCAAAACGGTATTTTTAAGTGCACTCTTTCGGCTGAGGGATCCTTAATGTGGTCTTACCCCAACAAGACGTCCTGCATGTTACAAATTTTCAAGAGGCTAGATTGATATCAAGCTACAGACATAACTCGATTATCCATCAAGGGGAATCCATGTTACCCTTTCATCTCCGTCACGTACGTTACAAGAAAATAGTACGTAAGTTATGGGTGTGAAAACTCATTCCCATTTGATGTTTTATGATGTCTAATGCAGAAGTACATTCAATATTCACGAGACAAACATGTCCCATGTGAAACGGATCGAAAAAATCATGCACATCACCCCAAAACGGTATTTTCAAGTGCAATCTTTCGGCGGACTGATACTTAAGGTAGTCTTACCCCAAACTTATATACTGCATGTTACCAATCTTCAGTAAGGTTATACTGATATCAAGCTACACACATAACTAGATTAATCACAAAGGGGAATGCTTGTCACCCTTTTATCTCCGTCACGTAAGTTACAAGAAAATAGTACGTAAGTTATGGATGTGAAAACTCTTTCCCATTTGATGTTTGATATTGTCTAATGCAGAGGTACATTCAATATTCACGAGACAAACATGTCCCATGTGAAACGGATCGAAAAAATCATGCACATCACCCCAAAACGGTATTTTCAAGTGCAATCTTTCGGCGGACTGATACTTAAATTGTTCTTACCCCAAACTTAAGTCCTGCATATTACAAATCTTCACGAAGGCTAGACTGATATCAAGCTACACACATAACTAGATTAACCATAAATGTAGTTGCATGTTACCCTTTTATCTCCGTCACGTAAGTTACAAGAAAATAGTTATTGTTGTGAAAACTCATTCCCTTTTGATGTTTTATGTTGCGTAATGCAGTAGTACATTCAGTATTCATGAGACAAATATATCCCATATCAAAGTGATCGAAAAAAATACACGCATATCACCACAAAACGGTATTTTCAAGTGCACTCTTTCTGCGGACGGATCCTTAATGTGGTCTTACCCCAAACAGATGTCCTGCATGTTACAAATCTTCAAGAAGGCTAGATTGATATCAAGCTACAGACATAACTCGATTAACCATCAAGGGGAATCCATGTTACCCTTTCATCTCCGTCACGTACGTTACAAGAAAATAGTACGTAAGTTATGGGTGTGAAAACTCATTCCCATTTGATGTTTTATGATGTCTAGTGCAGAAGTACATTCAATATTCACGAGACGAACATATCCCATGTGAAACGGATCGAAAAAATCATGCACATCACCCCAAAACGGTATTTTCAAGTGCAATCTTTCGGCGGACTGATACTTAAGGTAATCTTACCCCAAACTTATATACTGCATTTTACCAATCTTCAGTAAGGTTAGACTGATATCAAGCTACACACATAACTAGATTAATCACAAAGGGGAATGCTTGTCACCCTTTCATCTCCGTCACGTAAGTTACAAGAAAATAGTATGTAAGTTATGGATGTGAAAACTCTTTCCCATTTGATGTTTTATATTGTCTAATGCAGAGTTACATTCAATATTCACGAGACAAACATGTCCCATGTGAAACGGATCGAAAAAATCATGCACATCACCCCAAAACGGTATTTTCAAGTGCAATCTTTCGGCGGACTGATACTTAAATTGGTCTTACCCCAAACTTAAGTCCTGCATATTACAAATCTTCACGAAGGCTAGACTGATATCAAGCTACACACATAACTAGATTAACCATAAATGTAATTGCATGTTACCCTTTTATCTCCGTCACATAAGTTACAAGAAAATAGTACGTAAGTTACGGGTGAGAAAACTCATTCCCATTTGATGTTTTATCTTATCTAATGCAGTAGTATATTCAGTATTAACGAGACAAACATGTCCCATGTCAAAGTGATCGATAAAAAATCACGCACATCACTCCAAACGGTATTTTCAAGTGCAATCTTTCGGCGGACTGATTCTTAATGTGGTCTTACCCCAAACAGATGTCCTACGTGTTAAAAACCTTCACGAAGGTAAGTCTGATATCAAGCTACACACATAACTAAATTAACCATCAAGGGGAATCCATGTTACCCTTTCATCTCCGTGACGTAAGTTACAAGAAAACAGTATGTAAGTTATGTGTGTGAAAACTAATTCCCATTTGATATTTTATGTTGTCTAATGCAGAAGTACATTCAGTATTCACGAGACAAACATGTCCCATGTCAAACTGATCGAAAAAAATCATGCTCATTACCCCAAAACGGTATTTCAAGTGCACTCTTTCGGCGGACGGATCCTTAATTTAGTTATGGTTGTGAAAACTCGTTCCCTTTTGATGTTTTATGTTGCGTAATGCTGCAGTACATACAGTATTCATGAGATAAATATTTCCCATATCAAAGTGATCGAAGAAAATACACGCATATCACCCCAAAACGGTATCTTCAAGTGCACTCTTTCGGCGGACTGATACTTAATGTGGTCTTACCCCAAACTTATGTCCTGCATGTCAAAAATCTTCACGAAGGCTAGACTGATATCAAGCTACACATATAACTAGATTAACCACAAATGCAATTTCATGTTACCCTTTTATCTCCGTCACGTAAGTTACAAGAAAATAGTACGTAAGTTACGGGTGAGAAAACTCATTCCCATTTGATGTTTTATCTTATCTAATGCAGTAGTATATTCAGTATTAACGAGACAAACATGTCCCATGTCAAAGTGATCGATACAAAATCACGCACATCACTCCAAACGGTATTTTCAGGTGCAATCTTGCGGCGGAGTGATTCTTAATGTGGTCTTACCCCAAACAGATGTCTTAAGTGCTACAAATCTTCACGAAGGCAAGACTGATATGAAGCTACACACATAACTAAATTAACCATCAAGGGGAATCCATGTTACCCTTTCATCTCCGTCACGTACGTTACAAGAAAATAGTACGTAAGTTATGGGTGTGAAAACTCATTCCCATTTGATGTTTTATGTTGTCTAATGCAGAAGTACATTCAGTATTCACGAGACAAACATGTCACATGTCCAACAGATCGAAAAAAATCACGCACATCACCCCAATACGGTATTTTGAAATGCACTCTTTCGGCGGACTGATTCTTAAGGTAGTCTTACCCCAAACTTATATCCTACATGTTACAAATCTTCAAGAAGGCTAGACTGATATCAAGCTACACACATAACTAAATTAACCACAAAGGGGAATGCTTGTCACCCTTTCATCTCCGTCACGTAAGTTACAAGAAAATAGTATCTAAGTTTTGGGTGTGAAAACTCCTTTCCATTTGATGTTTTATGTTGTCTAATGCAGAAGTACATTCAGTATTGAGGGGACAAATATGTCCCATGTCAAATTGATCGGAAAATTCACGCACATCACACCAAAACGGTATTTTCAAGTGCACTCTTTCGGCGGACTGATACTTAAGGTGGTCTTATTATGTCCTGCATGTTACAAATCTTCACGAAGGCTAGACTGATATCAAACTGCACACATAACTAGATTAATCACAAAGTGGAATGCATGTTACCCTTTGATCTCCGTCACGTAAGTTACAAGAAAATAATACGTAAGTTATGGTTGTGAAAACTCATTCCTTTTTGATGTTTTATGTTTTGTAACGTAGTAGTATGTTCAGTATTCACGAGACAAACATGTCCCATAGTGATCGATAAAAAAGTGATCGATAAAAAAATCATGCACATCACCCCAAACTGTATTTTGAAGTGCACTCTTTCGGCGGACGGATCCTTAATGTGGTCTTACACCAAACAGATTTCCTGCATGTTATAAATCTTCACGAAGGACAGATTGATATCAAGCTACACACATAACTAGATTAACAAGAAAGTGGAATGCATGTTACCCTTTGATCTCCGTCACGTAAGATACAAGAAAATAGTACGTAAGTTATGGTTGTAAAAACTCATTCCCTTTTGATGTTTTATGTTGCGTAACGCAGTAGTACATTCAATATTCATGAGACAAATATTTCCCATATCAAAGTGATCAAAAAAAAATACACGCATATCACCCCAAAACGGTATTTTCAAGTGCACTCTTTCGGCTGAGGGATCTTTAATGTGGTCTTACCCCAAAAAGACGTCCTGCATGTTACAAAACTTCAAGAATGCTAGACTGATATCAAGCTACAAACATAACTCGATTAACCATCAAGGGGAATCAATGTTACCCTTTCATCTCCGTCACGTAAGTTACAAGAAAATAAAACGTAAGTTATGGTTGTAAAAACTCATTCCCTTTTGATGTTTTATGTTGCGTAATGCAGTAGTACATTCAATATTCATTAGACAAATATTTCCCATATGAAAGTGATCGAAACAAATACACGCATATCACCCCAAAACGGTATTTTTAAGTGCACTCTTTCGGCTGAGGGATCCTTAATGTGGTCTTACCCCAACAAGACGTCCTGCATGTTACAAATCTTCAAGAATGCTAGACTGATATCAAGCTACAAACATAACTCGATTAACCATCAAGGGGAATCCATGTTACCCTTTCATCTAAGTCACGTAAGTTACAAGAAAATAGTACGTAAGTTATGGGTGTGAAAACACATTCCCATTTGTTGTTTTATGTTGCCTAATGCAGAAGTACATTCAGTATTCACGAGACAAACATGACCCATGTCGAACTGATAGAGAAAAATCACCCGTATCACCCCAAAACGGTATTTTCAAGTGCACACTTTCAGCGTACTGATTCTTAAGGTGGTCTTACCCCAAATTTATATACTACATTTTACAAATCTTCACGAAGGTTAGACTGACATGAAGCTCCACACATAACTAGATTAACCACAAAGGGGAATGCTTGTCACCCTTTCATCTCCGTCACGTAAGTTACAAGAAAATAGTACGTAAGTTATGGGTGTGAAAACACATTCCCATTTGTTGTTTTATGTTGCCTAATGCAGAAGAACATTCAGTATTCACGAGACAAACATGTCCCTTTTCAAACTGATCGAAACAAATCACGCTCATCACCACAAAACGGTATTTTGAAGTGCACACTTTCGGCGGACGGATCCTTAATGTGGTCTTTCACCAAACAGATGTCCTGCATGTTATAAATCTTCACGAAGGACAGATTGATATCAAGCTACACACATAACTAGATTAACAAGAAAGTGGAATGCATGTTACCCTTTGATATCCGTCACGTAAGTTACAAGAAAATAGTACGTAATTTATTGTTGTGAAAACTCATTCCCTTTTGATGTTTATGTTGCGTAATGCAGTAGTACATTCAGTATTCATGAGACAAATATTTCCCATATCAAAGTGGTCGAAAAAAATACACGCATATCACCCCAAAACGGTATTTTCAAGTGCACTCTTTCGGCGGACGGATCCTTAATGTGGTCTTACCCCAAACAGATGTCCTGCATGTTACAAATCTTCAAGAAGGCTAGACTAATATCAAGCTACAGACATAACTCGATTAACCATCAAGGGGAATCCATGTTACCCTTTCATCTCCGTCACGTACGTTACAAGAAAATAGTACGTAAGTTATGGGTGTGAAAACTCATTCCCATTTGATGTTTTATGTTGTCTAATGCAGAAGTACATTCAGTATTCACGAGACAAACATGTCCCATGTCCAACTGATAGAAAAAAATCACGCACATCACCCCAATACAGTATTTCCAAGTGCACTCTTTCGGCGGACTGATTCTTAAGGTAGTTTTACCCCAAACTTATATCCTGCATGTTACCAATCTTCAGTAAGGTTATACTGATATCAAGCTACACACATAACTATATTAATCACAAAGGGGAATGCTTGTCACCCTTTCATCTCCGTCACGTAAGTTACAAGAAAATAGTACGTAAGTTATGGGTGTGAAAACTATTTCCCATTTGATGTTTTATATTGTCTAATGCAGAGGTACATTCAGTATTCACGAGACAAACATGTCCCATGTGAAACGGATCGAAAAAATCATGCACATCACCCCAAAACGATATTTTCAAGTGCACTCTTTCGGCGGACTGATACTTAAATTGGTCTTACCCCAAACTTATATCCTGCATGTTACAAATCATCACGAAGGCTAGACTGATATGAAGCTACACACATAACTAGATTAACCACAAAGGGAATTGCATGTCACCCTTTCATCTCCATCACGTAAGTTACAAGAAAATAGTATCTATGTTATGGGTGTGAAAACTCCTTTCCATTTGATGTTTCATGTTGTCTAATGCAGAAGTACATTCAGCATTGAGGGGACAAATATGTCCCATGTCAAATTGATCGAAAAATTCACGCACATCACCCCAAAACGGTATTTTCAAGTGCACTCTTTCGGCTGAGGGATCCTTAATGTGGTCTTACCCCAAAAAGACGTCATGCATGTTACAAATCTTCAAGAATGCTATACTGATATCAAGCTTCAAACATAACTCGATTAACCATCAAGGGGAATCCATGTAACCCTTTCATCTCCGTCACGTAAGTTACAAGAAAATAGTACGTAAGTTATGGGTGTGAAAACTCATTCCCATTTGATGTTTTATGTTGCCTAATGCAGAAGAACATTCAGTATTCACGAGACAAACATGGCCCTTGTCAAACTGATCGAAACAAATCTCGCTCATCACCACAAAACGGTATTTTGAAGTGCACACTTTCGGCGGACGGATACTTAATGTGGTCTTTCACCAAACAGATGTCCTACATGTTATAAATCTTCACGAAGGACAGACTGATATCATGCTACACACATAACTAGATTACCCTCAAAGTGGAATGCATGTTACCCTTTGATATCCGTCACGTAAGTTACAAGAAAATAATACGTAAGTTATTGTTGTGAAAACTCATTCCCTTTTGATGTTTTATGTTGCGTAATGCAGTAGTACATTCAGTATTCATGAGACAAAGATTTCCCATATCAAAGTGATCGAAAAAAATACACGCATATCACCACAAAACGGTATTTTCAAGTGCACTCTTTCGGCGGACGGATCCTTAATGTGGTCTTACCCCAAACAGATGTCCTGCATGTTACAAATCTTCAAGAAGGCTAGACTGATATCAAGCTTCAGACATAACTTGATTAACCATCAAGGGGAATCCATGTTACCCTTCCATCTCCGTCACGTACGTTACAAGAATATAGTACGTAAGTTATGGGTGTGAAAACTCATTCCCTTTTGATGTTTTATGTTTTGTAATGCAGTAGTATTTTCAGTATTCACGAGACAAACATGTCCCATGTCAAAGTGATCGATACAAACTCATGCACATCACCCCAAACGGTATTTTCAAGTGCACTCATTCGGTTACTGATTCTTAATATGGTCTTACCCCAAACAGATGTCCTGCATGTTAGAAATCTTCACGAAGGTTAGACAGATATCAAACTAAACACATAACTAGATTAACCACAATGGGGATTGCATGTTAACCTTTCATCTCCGTCACGTAAGTTACAAGAAAATAGTACGTAAGTTATGGGAGTGAAAACACATTCCCATTTGTTGTTTTATGATGGGTAATGCAGAAGAACATTCAGTATTCACGAGACAAACATGTCCCATGTTCAACTGATCAAAAAAAATCACGCTAATCACACCAAAACGGTATTTTGAAGTGCACTCTTTCGGCGGACGGATCCTTAATGTGGTCTTACACCAAACAGACGTACTGCATGGTATAAATCTTCACAAAGGACAGACTGATATCAAGCTATACACATAACTAGATTAACAACAAAGTGGAATGCATGTTACCCTTTGATCTCCGTCACGTAAGTTACAAGAAAATAGAACGTAAGTTATGGTTGTAAAAACTCATTCCCTTTTGATGTTTTATGTTGCGTAATGCAGTAGTACATTCTATATTCATTAGACAAATATTTCCCATATGAAAGTGATCGAAAAAAAATACACGCATATCACCCCAAAACGGTATTTTCAAGTGCACTCTTTCGGCTGAGGGATCCTTAATGTGTTCTTACCCCAAAAAGACGTCCTGCATGTTACAAATCTTCAAGAATGCTAGACTGATATCAAGCTACAAACATAACTCGATTAACCATCAAGGGGAATCCATGTAACCCTTTCATCTCCGTCACGTAAGTTACAAGAAAATAGTACGTAAGTTATGGGTGTGAAAACTCATTCCCATTTGATGTTTTATGTTGTCTAATGCAGAAGTACATTCAGTATTCACGAGACAAACATGACCCATGTCGAACTGATACAGAAAAATCACGCATATCACCCCAAAACGGTATTTTCAAGTGCACTCTTTCAGCGTACTGATTCTTAAGGTGGTCTTACCCCAAATTTATATATTACATTTTACAAATCTTCACTATGGTTACACTGATATCAAGCTACACACATAACTAGATTAACCACAAAGGGGAATGCTTGTCACCCTTTCATCTCCGTCACGTAAGTTACAAGAAATAATACGTAAGTTATGGGTGTGAAAACACATTCCCATTTGATGTTTTATGTTTCCTAATGCAGAAGAACATTCAGTATTCACGAGACAAACATGGCCCTTGTCAAACTGATCGAAACAAATCACGCTTATCACCACAAAACGGTATTTTGAAGTGCACACTTTCGGCGGACGGATCCTTAATGTGGTCTTTCACCAAACAGATGTCCTGCATGTTATAAATCTTCACGAAGGACAGACTGATATCAAGCTACACACATAACTAGATTACCCTCAAAGTGGAATGCATGTTACCCTTTGATATCCGTCACGTAAGTTACAAGAAAATAGTCATTGTTGTGAAAACTCATTCCCTTTTGATGTTTTATGTTGCGTAATGCAGTAGTACATTCAATATTCATGAGACAAATATTTCCCATATCAAAGTGATCGAAAAAAATACACGCATATCACCACAAAACGGTATTTTCAAGTGCACTCTTTCGGCGGACGGATCCTTAATGTGGTCTTACCCCAAACAGATGTCCTGCATGTTACAAATTTTCAAGAGGCTAGATTGATATCAAGCTACAGACATAACTCGATTAACCATCAAGGGGAATCCATGTTACCCTTTCATCTCCGTCACGTACGTTACAAGAAAATAGTACGTAAGTTATGGGTGTGAAAACTCATTCCCATTTGATGTTTTATGATGTCTAATGCAGAAGTACATTCAATATTCACGAGACAAACATGTCCCATGTGAAACGGATCGAAAAAATCATGCACATCACCCCAAAACGGTATTTTCAAGTGCAATCTTTCGGCGGACTGATACTTAAGGTAGTCTTACCCCAAACTTATATACTGCATGTTACCAATCTTTAGTAAGGTTATACTGATATCAAGCTACACACATAACTAGATTAATCACAAAGGGGAATGCTTGTCACCCTTTCATCTCCGTCACGTAAGTTACAAGAAAATAGTACGTAAGTTATGGATGTGAAAACTCTTTCCCATTTGATGTTTTATATTGTCTAATGCAGAGGTACATTCAATATTCACGAGACAAACATGTCCCATGTGAAACGGATCGAAAAAATCATGCACATCACCCCAAAACGGTATTTTCAAGTGCAATCTTTCGGCGGACTGATACTTAAATTGGTCTTACCCCAAACTTAAGTCCTGCATATTACAAATCTTCACGAAGGCTAGACTGATATCAAGCTACACACATAACTAGATTAACCATAAATGTAGTTGCATGTTACCCTTTTATCTCCGTCACGTAAGTTACAAGAAAATAGTTATTGTTGTGAAAACTCATTCCCTTTTGATGTTTTATGTTGCGTAATGCAGTAGTACATTCAGTATTCATGAGACAAATATTTCCCATATCAAAGTGATCGAAAAAAATACACGCATATCACCACAAAACGGTATTTTCAAGTGCACTCTTTCGGCGGACGGATCCTTAATGTGGTCTTACCCCAAACAGATGTCCTGCATGTTACAAATCTTCAAGAAGGCTAGATTGATATCAAGCTACAGACATAACTCGATTAACCATCAAGGGGAATCCATGTTACCCTTTCATCTCCGTCACGTACGTTACAAGAAAATAGTACGTAAGTTATGGGTGTGAAAACTCATTCCCATTTGATGTTTTATGATGTCAAATGCAGAAGTACATTCAATATTCACGAGACGAACATGTCCCATGTGAAACGGATCGAAAAAATCATGCACATCACCCCAAAACGGTATTTTCAAGTGCAATCTTTCGGCGGACTGATACTTAAGGTAATCTTACCCCAAACTTATATACTGCATGTTACCAATCTTCAGTAAGGTTAGACTGATATCAAGCTACACACATAACTAGATTAATCACAAAGGGGAATGCTTGTCACCCTTTCATCTCCGTCACGTAAGTTACAAGAAAATAGTATGTAAGTTATGGATGTGAAAACTCTTTCCCATTTGATATTTTATATTGTCTAATGCAGAGGTACATTCAATATTCACGAGACAAACATGTCCCATGTGAAACGGATCGAAAAAATCATGCACATCACCACAAAACGGTATTTTCAAGTGCAATCTTTCGGCGGACTGATACTTAAATTGGTCTTACCCCAAACTTAAGTCCTGCATATTACAAATCTTCACGAAGGCTAGACTGATATCAAGCTACACACATAACTAGATTAACCATAAATGTAATTGCATGTTACCCTTTTATCTCCGTCACGTATGTTACAAGAAAATAGTACGTAAGTTACTGGTGAGAAAACTCATTCCCATTTGATGTTTTATCTTATCTAATGCAGTAGTATATTCAGTATTAACGAGACAAACATGTCCCATGTCAAAGTGATCGATACAAAATCACGCACATCACTCCAAACGGTATTTTCAGGTGCAATCTTTCGGCGGAGTGATTCTTAATGTGGTCTTACCCCAAACAGATGTCCTAAGTGTTACAAATCTTCACGAAGGCAAGACTGATATGAAGCTACACACATAACTAAATTAACCATCAAGGGGAATCCATGTTACCCTTTCATCTCCGTCACGTACGTTACAAGAAAATAGTACGTAAGTTATGGGTGTGAAAACTCATTCCCATTTGATGTTTTGTGTTGTCTAATGCAGAAGTACATTCAGTATTCACGAGACAAACATGTCCCATGTCCAACTGATCGAAAAAAATCACGCACATCACCCCAATACGGTATTTTGAAATGCACTCTTTCGGCGGACTGATTCTTAAGGTAGTCTTACCCCAAACTTATATCCTGTAAGTTACAAATCTTCAAGAAGGCTAGACTGATATCGAGCTACACACATAATTAAATTAACCATCAAGGGGAATGCTTGTCACCCTTTCATCTCCGTCACGTAAGTTACAAGAAAATAGTACGTAAGTTATGGTTGTGAAAACTCGTTCCCTTTTGATGTTTTACGTTGCGTAATGCTGCAGTACATACAGTATTTATGAGATAAATATTTCCCATATCAAAAGTGATCGAAAAAAATACACGCATATCACCCCAAAACTGTATTTTCAAGTGCAATCTTTCGGCGGACTGATACTTAAGGTGGTCTTACCCCAAACTTATGTCCTGCATGTCACAAATCTTCACGAAGGATAGACTGATATCAAGCTACACACATAACTAGATTAACCACAAATGTAATTGCATGTTACCCTTTTATCTCCGTCACGTACGTTACGGGTGAGAAAACTCAATCCCATTTGATGTTTTATCTTATCTAATGCAGTAGTATATTCAGTATTAACGAGACAAACATGTCCCATGTCAAAGTGATCGATAAAAAATCACGCACATCACTCCAAACGGTATTTTCAAGTGCAATCTTTCGGCGGAGTGATTCTTAATGTGGTCTTCCCCGAAACATATGTCCTAAGTGTTACAAATCTTCACGAAGGCAAGACTGATATGAAGCTACACACATAACTAAATTAACCATCAAGGGGAATCCATGTTTCCCTTTCATCTCCGTCACGTACGTTACAAGAAAATAGTACGTAAGTTATGGGTGTGAAAACTCATTCCCATTTGATGTTTTATGTTGTCTAATGCAGAAGTACATTCAGTATTCACGAGACAAACATGTCCCATGTCCAACTGATCGAAAAAAATCACGCACATCACCCCAATACGGTATTTTGAAATGCACTCTTTCGACGGACTGATTCTTAAGGTAGTCTTACCCCAAACTTATATCCTGCATGTTACAAATCTTCAAGAAGGCTAGACTGATATCAAGCTACACACATAACTAAATTAACCACAAAGGGGAATGCTTGTCACCCTTTCATCTCCGTCACGTAAGTTACAAGAAAATAGTATCTAAGTTATGGGTGTGAAAACTCCTTTCCATTTGATGTTTTATGTTGTCTAATGCAGAAGTACATTCAGTATTGAGGAGACAAATATGTCCCATGTCAAATTGATCGGAAAATTCACGCACATCACACCAAAACGGTATTTTCAAGTGCACTCTTTCGGCGGACTGATACTTAAGGTGGTCTTATTATGTCCTGCATGTTACAAATCTTCACGAAGGCTAGACTGATATCAAACTGCACACATAACTAGATTAACCACAAAGTGGAATGCATGTTACCCTTTGATCTCCGTCACGTAAGTTACAAGAAAATAATACGTAAGTTATGGTTGTGAAAACTCATTCCTTTTTGATGTTTTATGTTTTGTAACGTAGTAGTATGTTCAGTATTCACGAGACAAACATGTCCCATAGTGATCGATAAAAAAGTGATCGATAAAAAAATCATGCACATCACCCCAAACGGTATTTTGAAGTGCACTCTTTCGGCGGACGGATCCTTAATGTGGTCTTACACCAAACAGATTTCCTGCATGTTATAAATCTTCACGAAGGACAGATTGATATCAAGCTACACACATAACTAGATTAACAAGAAAGTGGAATGCATGTTACCCTTTGATCTCCGTCACGTAAGATACAAGAAAATAGTACGTAAGTTATGGTTGTAAAAACTCATTCCCTTTTGATGTTTTATGTTGCGTAACGCAGTAGTACATTCAATATTCATGAGACAAATATTTCCCATATCAAAGTGATGTAAAAAAAATACACGCATATCACCCCAAAACGGTATTTTCAAGTGCACTCTTTCGGCTGAGGGATCTTTAATGTGGTCTTACCCCAAAAAGACGTCCTGCATGTTACAAAACTTCAAGAATGCTAGACTGATATCAAGCTACAAACATAACTCGATTAACCATCAAGGGGAATCCATGTTACCCTTTCATCTCCGTCACGTAAGTTACAAGAAAATAAAACGTAAGTTATGGTTGTAAAAACTCATTCCCTTTTGATGTTTTATGTTGCGTAATGCAGTAGTACATTCAATATTCATTAGACAAATATTTCCCATATGAAAGTGATCGAAAAAAATACACGCATATCACCCCAAAACGGTATTTTTAAGTGCACTCTTTCGGCTGAGGGATCCTTAATGTGGTCTTACCCCAACAAGACGTCCTGCATGTTACAAATCTGCAAGAATGCTAGACTGATATCAAGCTACAAACATAACTCGATTAACCATCAAGGGGAATCCATGTTACCCTTTCATCTCCGTCACGTAAGTTACAAGAAAATAGTACGTAAGTTATGGGTGTGAAAACTCATTCCCATTTGATGTTTTATGTTGTCTAATGCAGAAGTACATTCAGTATTCACGAGACAAACATGACCCATGTCGAACTGATAGAGACAAATCACCCGTATCACCCCAAAACGGTATTTTCAAGTGCACACTTTCAGCGTACTGATTCTTAAGGTGGTCTTACCCCAAATTTATATACTACATTTTACAAATCTTCACGAAGGCTAGACTGACATGAAGCTCCACACATAACTAGATTAACCACAAAGGGGAATGCTTGTCACCCTTTCATCTCCGTCACGTAAGTTACAAGAAAATAGTACGTAAGTTATGGGTGTGAAAACACATTCCCATTTGTTGTTTTATGTTGCCTAATGCAGAAGAACATTCAGTATTCACGAGACAAATATGTCCCTTTTCAAACTGATCGAAACAAATCACGCTCATCACCACAAAACGGTATTTTGAAGTGCACACTTTCGGCGGACGGATCCTTAATGTGGTCTTTCACCAAACAGATGTCCTGCATGTTATAAATCTTCACGAAGGACAGATTGATATCAAGCTACACACATAACTAGATTAACAAGAAAGTGGAATGCATGTTACCCTTTGATATCCGTCACGTAAGTTACAAGAAAATAGTACGTAATTTATTGTTGTGAAAACTCATTCCCTTTTGATGTTTATGTTGCGTAATGCAGTAGTACATTCAGTATTCATGAGACAAATATTTCCCATATCAAAGTGGTCGAAAAAAATACACGCATATCACCCCAAAACGGTATTTTCAAGTGCACTCTTTCGGCGGACGGATCCTTAATGTGGTCTTACCCCAAACAGATGTCCTGCATGTTACAAATCTTCAAGAAGGCTAGACTAATATCAAGCTACAGACATAACTCGATTAACCATCAAGGGGAATCCATGTTACCCTTTCATCTCCGTCACGTACGTTACAAGAAAATAGTACGTAAGTTATGGGTGTGAAAACTCATTCCCATTTGATGTTTTATGTTGTCTAATGCAGAAGTACATTCAGTATTCACGAGACAAACATGTCCCATGTCCAACTGATAGAAAAAAATCACGCACATCACCCCAATACAGTATTTCCAAGTGCACTCTTTCGGCGGACTGATTCTTAAGGTAGTTTTACCCCAAACTTATATCCTGCATGTTACCAATCTTCAGTAAGGTTAGACTGATATCAAGCTACACACATAACTATATTAACCACAAAGGGGAATGCTTGTCACCCTTTCATCTCCGTCACGTAAGTTACAAGAAAATAGTACGTAAGTTATGGGTGTGAAAACTATTTCCCATTTGATGTTTTATATTGTCTAATGCAGAGGTACATTCAGTATTCACGAGACAAACATGTCCCATGTGAAACGGATCGAAAAAATCATGCACATCACCCCAAAACGATATTTTCAAGTGCACTCTTTCGGCGGACTGATACTTAAATTGGTCTTACCCCAAACTTATGTCCTGCATGTTACAATTCATCACGAAGGCTAGACTGATATGAAGCTACACACATAACTAGATTAACCACAAAGGGAATTGCATGTCACCCTTTCATCTCCGTCACGTAAGTTACAAGAAAATAGTATCTATGTTATGGGTGTGAAAACTCCTTTCCATTTGATGTTTTATGTTGTCTAATGCAGAAGTACATTCAGTATTGAGGGGACAAATATGTCCCATGTCAAATTGATCGAAAAATTCACGCACATCACCCCAAAACGGTATTTTCAAGTGCACTCTTTCGGCTGAGGGATCCTTAATGTGGTCTTACCCCAAAAAGACGTCATGCATGTTACAAATCTTCAAGAATGCTATACTGATATCAAGCTTCAAACATAACTCGATTAACCATCAAGGGGAATCCATGTAACCCTTTCATCTCCGTCACGTAAGTTACAAGAAAATAGTACGTAAGTTATGGGTGTGAAAACTCATTCCCATTTGATGTTTTATGTTGCCTAATGCAGAAGAACATTCAGTATTCACGAGACAAACATGGCCCTTGTCAAACTGATCGAACCAAATCTCGCTCATCACCACAAAACGGTATTTTGAAGTGTACACTTTCGGCGGACGGATCCTTAATGTGGTCTTTCACCAAACAGATGTCCTGCATGTTATAAATCTTCACGAAGGACAGACTGATATCATGCTACACACATAACTAGATTACCCTCAAAGTGGAATGCATGTTACCCTTTGATATCCGTCACGTAAGTTACAAGAAAATAATACGTAAGTTATTGTTGTGAAAACTCATTCCCTTTTGATGTTTTATGTTGCGTAATGCAGTAGTACATTCAGTATTCATGAGACAAAGATTTCCCATATCAAAGTGATCGAAAAAAATACACGCATATCACCACAAAACGGTATTTTCAAGTGCACTCTTTCGGCGGACGGATCCTTAATGTGGTCTTACCCCAAACAGATGTCCTGCATGTTACAAATCTTCAAGAAGGCTAGACTGATATCAAGCTTCAGACATAACTTGATTAACCATCAAGGGGAATCCATGTTACCCTTCCATCTCCGTCACGTACGTTACAAGAAAATAGTACGTAAGTTATGGGTGTGAAAACTCATTCCCTTTTGATGTTTTATGTTTTGTAATGCAGTAGTATTTTCAGTATTCACGAGACAAACATGTCCCATGTCAAAGTGATCGATACAAAATCATGCACATCACTCCAAACGGTATTTTCAAGTGCACTCATTCGGTTACTGATTCTTAATATGGTCTTACCCCAAACAGATGTCCTGCATGTTAGAAATCTTCACGAAGGTTAGACTGATATCAAACTAAACACATAACAAGATTAACCACAATGGGGATTGCATGTTAACCTTTCATCTCCGTCACGTAAGTTACAAGAAAATAGTACGTAAGTTATGGGAGTGAAAACACATTCCCATTTGTTGTTTTATGTTGGGTAATGCAGAAGAACATTCAGTATTCACGAGACAAACATGTCTCATGTTCAACTGATCGAAAAAAATCACGCTCATCACACCAAAACGGTATTTTGAAGTGCACTCTTTCGGCGGACGGATCCTTAATGTGGTCTTACACCAAACAGACGTACTGCATGGTATAAATCTTCACAAAGGACAGACTGATATCAAGCTATACACATAACTAGATGAACAACAAAGTGGAATGCATGTTACCCTTTGATCTCCGTCACGTAAGTTACAAGAAAATAGAACGTAAGTTATGGTTGTAAAAACTCATTCCCTTTTGATGTTTTATGTTGCGTAATGCAGTAGTACATTCTATATTCATTAGACAAATATTTCCCATATTAAAGTGATCGAAAAAAAATACACGCATATCACCCCAAAACGGTATTTTCAAGTGCACTCTTTCGGCTGAGGGATCCTTAATGTGTTCTTACCCCAAAAAGACGTCCTGCATGTTACAAATCTTCAAGAATGCTAGACTGATATCAAGCTACAAACATAACTCGATTAACCATCAAGGGGAATCCATGTTACCCTTTCATCTCCGTCACGTACGTTACAAGAAAATAGTACGTAAGTTATGGGTGTGAAAACTCATTCCCATTTGATGTTTTGTGTTGTCTAATGCAGAAGTACATTCAGTATTCACGAGACAAACATGTCCCATGTCCAACTGATCGAAAAAAATCACGCACATCACCCCAATACGGTATTTTGAAATGCACTCTTTCGGCGGACTGATTCTTAAGGTAGTCTTACCCCAAACTTATATCCTGTAAGTTACAAATCTTCAAGAAGGCTAGACTGATATCGAGCTACACACATAATTAAATTAACCATCAAGGGGAATGCTTGTCACCCTTTCATCTCCGTCACGTAAGTTACAAGAAAATAGTACGTAAGTTATGGTTGTGAAAACTCGTTCCCTTTTGATGTTTTACGTTGCGTAATGCTGCAGTACATACAGTATTTATGAGATAAATATTTCCCATATCAAAAGTGATCGAAAAAAATACACGCATATCACCCCAAAACTGTATTTTCAAGTGCAATCTTTCGGCGGACTGATACTTAAGGTGGTCTTACCCCAAACTTATGTCCTGCATGTCACAAATCTTCACGAAGGATAGACTGATATCAAGCTACACACATAACTAGATTAACCACAAATGTAATTGCATGTTACCCTTTTATCTCCGTCACGTAAGTTACGGGTGAGAAAACTCAATCCCATTTGATGTTTTATCTTATCTAATGCAGTAGTATATTCAGTATTAACGAGACAAACATGTCCCATGTCAAAGTGATCGATAAAAAATCACGCACATCACTCCAAACGGTATTTTCAAGTGCAATCTTTCGGCGGAGTGATTCTTAATGTGGTCTTCCCCGAAACATATGTCCTAAGTGTTACAAATCTTCACGAAGGCAAGACTGATATGAAGCTACACACATAACTAAATTAACCATCAAGGGGAATCCATGTTTCCCTTTCATCTCCGTCACGTACGTTACAAGAAAATAGTACGTAAGTTATGGGTGTGAAAACTCATTCCCATTTGATGTTTTATGTTGTCTAATGCAGAAGTACATTCAGTATTCACGAGACAAACATGTCCCATGTCCAACTGATCGAAAAAAATCACGCACATCACCCCAATACGGTATTTTGAAATGCACTCTTTCGACGGACTGATTCTTAAGGTAGTCTTACCCCAAACTTATATCCTGCATGTTACAAATCTTCAAGAAGGCTAGACTGATATCAAGCTACACACATAACTAAATTAACCACAAAGGGGAATGCTTGTCACCCTTTCATCTCCGTCACGTAAGTTACAAGAAAATAGTATCTAAGTTTTGGGTGTGAAAACTCCTTTCCATTTGATGTTTTATGTTGTCTAATGCAGAAGTACATTCAGTATTGAGGGGACAAATATGTCCCATGTCAAATTGATCGGAAAATTCACGCACATCACACCAAAACGGTATTTTCAAGTGCACTCTTTCGGCGGACTGATACTTAAGGTGGTCTTATTATGTCCTGCATGTTACAAATCTTCACGAAGGCTAGACTGATATCAAACTGCACACATAACTAGATTAATCACAAAGTGGAATGCATGTTACCCTTTGATCTCCGTCACGTAAGTTACAAGAAAATAATACGTAAGTTATGGTTGTGAAAACTCATTCCTTTTTGATGTTTTATGTTTTGTAACGTAGTAGTATGTTCAGTATTCACGAGACAAACATGTCCCATAGTGATCGATAAAAAAGTGATCGATAAAAAAATCATGCACATCACCCCAAACTGTATTTTGAAGTGCACTCTTTCGGCGGACGGATCCTTAATGTGGTCTTACACCAAACAGATTTCCTGCATGTTATAAATCTTCACGAAGGACAGATTGATATCAAGCTACACACATAACTAGATTAACAAGAAAGTGGAATGCATGTTACCCTTTGATCTCCGTCACGTAAGATACAAGAAAATAGTACGTAAGTTATGGTTGTAAAAACTCATTCCCTTTTGATGTTTTATGTTGCGTAACGCAGTAGTACATTCAATATTCATGAGACAAATATTTCCCATATCAAAGTGATGTAAAAAAAATACACGCATATCACCCCAAAACGGTATTTTCAAGTGCACTCTTTCGGCTGAGGGATCTTTAATGTGGTCTTACCCCAAAAAGACGTCCTGCATGTTACAAAACTTCAAGAATGCTAGACTGATATCAAGCTACAAACATAACTCGATTAACCATCAAGGGGAATCCATGTTACCCTTTCATCTCCGTCACGTAAGTTACAAGAAAATAAAACGTAAGTTATGGTTGTAAAAACTCATTCCCTTTTGATGTTTTATGTTGCGTAATGCAGTAGTACATTCAATATTCATTAGACAAATATTTCCCATATGAAAGTGATCGAAAAAAATACACGCATATCACCCCAAAACGGTATTTTTAAGTGCACTCTTTCGGCTGAGGGATCCTTAATGTGGTCTTACCCCAACAAGACGTCCTGCATGTTACAAATCTGCAAGAATGCTAGACTGATATCAAGCTACAAACATAACTCGATTAACCATCAAGGGGAATCCATGTTACCCTTTCATCTCCGTCACGTAAGTTACAAGAAAATAGTACGTAAGTTATGGGTGTGAAAACTCATTCCCATTTGATGTTTTATGTTGTCTAATGCAGAAGTACATTCAGTATTCACGAGACAAACATGACCCATGTCGAACTGATAGAGAAAAATCACCCGTATCACCCCAAAACGGTATTTTCAAGTGCACACTTTCAGCGTACTGATTCTTAAGGTGGTCTTACCCCAAATTTATATACTACATTTTACAAATCTTCACGAAGGTTAGACTGACATGAAGCTCCACACATAACTAGATTAACCACAAAGGGGAATGCTTGTCACCCTTTCATCTCCGTCACGTAAGTTACAAGAAAATAGTACGTAAGTTATGGGTGTGAAAACACATTCCCATTTGTTGTTTTATGTTGCCTAATGCAGAAGAACATTCAGTATTCACGAGACAAACATGTCCCTTTTCAAACTGATCGAAACAAATCACGCTCATCACCACAAAACGGTATTTTGAAGTGCACACTTTCGGCGGACGGATCCTTAATGTGGTCTTTCACCAAACAGATGTCCTGCATGTTATAAATCTTCACGAAGGACAGATTGATAACAAGCTACACACATAACTAGATTAACAAGAAAGTGGAATGCATGTTACCCTTTGATATCCGTCACGTAAGTTACAAGAAAATAGTACGTAATTTATTGTTGTGAAAACTCATTCCCTTTTGATGTTTATGTTGCGTAATGCAGTAGTACATTCAGTATTCATGAGACAAATATTTCTCATATCAAAGTGGTCGAAAAAAATACACGCATATCACCCCAAAACGGTATTTTCAAGTGCACTCTTTCGGCGGACGGATCCTTAATGTGGTCTAACCCCAAACAGATGTCCTGCATGTTACAAATCTTCAAGAAGGCTAGACTGATATCAAGCTACAGACATAACTCGATTAACCATCAAGGGGAATCCATGTTACCCTTTCATCTCCGTCACGTACGTTACAAGAAAATAGTACGTAAGTTATGGGTGTGAAAACTCATTCCCATTTGATGTTTTATGTTGTCTAATGCAGAAGTACATTCAGTATTCACGAGACAAACATGTCCCATGTCCAACTGATAGAAAAAAATCACGCACATCACCCCAATACAGTATTTCCAAGTGCACTCTTTCGGCGGACTGATTCTTAAGGTAGTTTTACCCCAAACTTATATCCTGCATGTTACCAATCTTCAGTAAGGTTAGACTGATATCAAGCTACACACATAACTATATTAACCACAAAGGGGAATGCTTGTCACCCTTTCATCTCCGTCACGTAAGTTACAAGAAAATAGTACGTAAGTTATGGGTGTGAAAACTATTTCCCATTTGATGTTTTATATTGTCTAATGCAGAGGTACATTCAGTATTCACGAGACAAACATGTCCCATGTGAAACGGATCGAAAAAATCATGCACATCACCCCAAAACGATATTTTCAAGTGCACTCTTTCGGCGGACTGATACTTAAATTGGTCTTACCCCAAACTTATGTCCTGCATGTTACAAATCATCACGAAGGCTAGACTGATATGAAGCTACACACATAACTAGATTAACCACAAAGGGAATTGCATGTCACCCTTTCATCTCCGTCACGTAAGTTACAAGAAAATAGAATCTATGTTATGGGTGTGAAAACTCCTTTCCATTTGATGTTTTATGTTGTCTAATGCAGAAGTACATTCAGTATTGAGGGGACAAATATGTCCCATGTCAAATTGATCGAAAAATTCACGCACATCACCCCAAAACGGTATTTTCAAGTGCACTCTTTCGGCTGAGGGATCCTTAATGTGGTCTTACCCCAAAAAGACGTCATGCATGTTACAAATCTTCAAGAATGCTATACTGATATCAAGCTTCAAACATAACTCGATTAACCATCAAGGGGAATCCATGTAACCCTTTCATCTCCGTCACGTAAGTTACAAGAAAATAGTACGTAAGTTATGGGTGTGAAAACTCATTCCCATTTGATGTTTTATGTTGCCTAATGCAGAAGAACATTCAGTATTCACGAGACAAACATGGCCCTTGTCAAACTGATCGAAACAAATCTCGCTCATCACCACAAAACGGTATTTTGAAGTGCACACTTTCGGCGGACGGATACTTAATGTGGTCTTTCACCAAACAGATGTCCTACATGTTATAAATCTTCACGAAGGACAGACTGATATCATGCTACACACATAACTAGATTACCCTCAAAGTGGAATGCATGTTACCCTTTGATATCCGTCACGTAAGTTACAAGAAAATAATACGTAAGTTATTGTTGTGAAAACTCATTCCCTTTTGATGTTTTATGTTGCGTAATGCAGTAGTACATTCAGTATTCATGAGACAAAGATTTCCCATATCAAAGTGATCGAAAAAAATACACGCATATCACCACAAAACGGTATTTTCAAGTGCACTCTTTCGGCGGACGGATCCTTAATGTGGTCTTACCCCAAACAGATGTCCTGCATGTTACAAATCTTCAAGAAGGCTAGACTGATATCAAGCTTCAGACATAACTTGATTAACCATCAAGGGGAATCCATGTTACCCTTCCATCTCCGTCACGTACGTTACAAGAATATAGTACGTAAGTTATGGGTGTGAAAACTCATTCCCTTTTGATGTTTTATGTTTTGTAATGCAGTAGTATTTTCAGTATTCACGAGACAAACATGTCCCATGTCAAAGTGATCGATACAAAATCATGCACATCACTCCAAACGGTATTTTCAAGTGCACTCATTCGGTTACTGATTCTTAATATGGTCTTACCCCAAACAGATGTCCTGCATGTTAGAAATCTTCACGAAGGTTAGACTGATATCAAACTAAACACATAACAAGATTAACCACAATGGGGATTGCATGTTAACCTTTCATCTCCGTCACGTAAGTTACAAGAAAATAGTACGTAAGTTATGGGAGTGAAAACACATTCCCATTTGTTGTTTTATGTTGGGTAATGCAGAAGAACATTCAGTATTCACGAGACAAACATGTCTCATGTTCAACTGATCGACAAAAATCACGCTCATCACACCAAAACGGTATTTTGAAGTGCACTCTTTCGGCGGACGGATCCTTAATGTGGTCTTACACCAAACAGACGTACTGCATGGTATAAATCTTCACAAAGGACAGACTGATATCAAGCTATACACATAACTAGATGAACAACAAAGTGGAATGCATATTACCCTTTGATCTCCGTCACGTAAGTTACAAGAAAATAGAACGTAAGTTATGGTTGTAAAAACTCATTCCCTTTTGATGTTTTATGTTGCGTAATGCAGTAGTACATTCTATATTCATTAGACAAATATTTCCCATATTAAAGTGATCGAAAAAAAATACACGCATATCACCCCAAAACGGTATTTTCAAGTGCACTCTTTCGGCTGAGGGATCCTTAATGTGTTCTTACCCCAAAAAGACGTCCTGCATGTTACAAATCTTCAAGAATGCTAGACTGATATCAAGCTACAAACATAACTCGATTAACCATCAAGGGGAATCCATGTTACCCTTTCATCTCCGTCACGTAAGTTACAAGAAAATAGTACGTAAGTTATGGGTGTGAAAACTCATTCCCATTTGATGTTTTATGTTGTCTAATGCAGAAGTACATTCAGTATTCACGAGACAAACATGACCCATGTCGAACTGATAGAGAAAAATCACGCATATCACCCCAAAACGGTATTTTCAAGTGCACTCTTTCAGCGTACTGATTCTTAAGGTGGTCTTACCCCAAATTTATATATTACATTTTACAAATCTTCACTATGGTTACACTGATATCAAGCTACACACATAAATAGATTAACCACAAAGGGGAATGCTTGTCACCCTTTCATCTCCGTCACGTAAGTTACAAGAAATAATACGTAAGTTATGGGTGTGAAAACACATTCCCGTTTGATGTTTTATGTTTCCTAATGCAGAAGAACATTCAGTATTCACGAGACAAACATGGCCCTTGTCAAACTGATCGAAACAAATCACGCTTATCACCACAAAACGGTATTTTGAAGTGCACACTTTCGGCGGACGGATCCTTAATGTGGTCTTTCACCAAACAGATGTCCTGCATGTTATAAATCTTCACGAAGGACAGACTGATATCAAGCTACACACATAACTAGATTACCCTCAAAGTGGAATGCATGTTACCCTTTGATATCCGTCACGTAAGTTACAAGAAAATAGTCAATGTTGTGAAAACTCATTCCCTTTTGATGTTTCATGTTGCGTAATGCAGTAGTACATTCAATATTCATGAGACAAATATTTCCCATATCAAAGTGATCGAAAAAAATACACGCATATCACCACAAAACGGTATTTTCAAGTGCACTCTTTCGGCGGACGGATCCTTAATGTGGTCTTACCCCAAACAGATGTCCTGCATGTTACAAATTTTCAAGAGGCTAGATTGATATCAAGCTACAGACATAACTCGATTAACCATCAAGGGGAATCTATGTTACCCTTTCATCTCCGTCACGTACGTTACAAGAAAATAGTACGTAAGTTATGGGTGTGAAAACTCATTCCCATTTGATGTTTTATGATGTCTAATGCAGAAGTACATTCAATATTCACGAGACAAACATGTCCCATGTGAAACGGATCGAAAAAATCATGCACATCACCCCAAAACGGTATTTTCAAGTGCAATCTTTCGGCGGACTGATACTTAAGGTAGTCTTACCCCAAACTTATATACTGCATGTTACCAATCTTCAGTAAGGTTATACTGATATCAAGCTACACACATAACTAGATTAATCACAAAGGGGAATGCTTGTCACCCTTTCATCTCCGTCACGTAAGTTACAAGAAAATAGTACGTAAGTTATGGATGTGAAAACTCTTTCCCATTTGATGTTTTATATTGTCTAATGCAGAGGTACATTCAATATTCACGAGACAAACATGTCCCATGTGAAACGGATCGAAAAAATCATGCACATCACCCCAAAACGGTATTTTCAAGTGCAATCTTTCGGCGGACTGATACTTAAATTGGTCTTACCCCAAACTTAAGTCCTGCATATTACAAATCTTCACGAAGGCTAGACTGATATCAAGCTACACACATAACTAGATTAACCATAAATGTAGTTGCATGTTACCCTTTTATCTCCGTCACGTAAGTTACAAGAAAATAGTTATTGTTGTGAAAACTCATTCCCTTTTGATGTTTTATGTTGCGTAATGCAGTAGTACATTCAGTATTCATGAGACAAATATTTCCCATATCAAAGTGATCGAAAAAAATACACGCATATCACCACAAAACGGTATTTTCAAGTGCACTCTTTCGGCGGACGGATCCTTAATGTGGTCTTACCCCAAACAGATGTCCTGCATGTTACAAATCTTCAAGAAGGCTAGATTGATATCAAGCTACAGACATAACTCGATTAACCATCAAGGGGAATCCATGTTACCCTTTCATCTCCGTCACGTACGTTACAAGAAAATAGTACGTAAGTTATGGGTGTGAAAACTCATTCCCATTTGATGTTTTATGATGTCTAATGCAGAAGTACATTCAATATTCACGAGACGAACATGTCCCATGTGAAACGGATCGAAAAAATCATGCACATCACCCCAAAACGGTATTTTCAAGTGCAATCTTTCGGCGGACTGATACATAAGGTAATCTTACCCCAAACTTATATACTGCATGTTACCAATCTTCAGTAAGGTTAGACTGATATCAAGCTACACACATAGCTAGATTAATCACAAAGGGGAATGCTTGTCACCCTTTCATCTCCGTCACGTAAGTTACAAGAAAATAGTATGTAAGTTATGGATGTGAAAACTCTTTCCCATTTGATGTTTTATTTTGTCTAATGCAGAGGTACATTCAATATTCACGAGACAAACATGTCCCATGTGAAACGGAAAAAAAAAATCATGCACATCACCCCAAAACGGTATTTTCAAGTGCAATCTTTCGGCGGACTGATACTTAAATTGGTCTTACCCCAAACTTAAGTCCTGCATATTACAAATCTTCACGAAGGCTAGACTGATATCAAGCTACACACATAACTAGATTAACCATAAATGTAATTGCATGTTACCCTTTTATCTCCGTCACGTAAGTTACAAGAAAATAGTACGTAAGTTACGGGTGAGAAAACTGATTCCCATTTGATGTTTTATCTTATCTAATGCAGTAGTATATTCAGTATTAACGAGACAAACATGCCCCATGTCAAAGTGATCGATAACAAATCACGCACATCACTCCAAACGGTATTTTCAAGTGCAATCTTTCGGCGGACTGATTCTTAATGTGGTCTTACCCGAAACAGATGTCCTACGTGTTAAAAACCTTCACGAAGGTAAGACTGATATCAAGCTACACACATAACTAAATTAACCATCAAGGGGAATCCATGTTACCCTTTCATCTCCGTCACGTAAGTTACAAGAAAACAGTATGTAAGTTATGTGTGTGAAAACTAATTCCCATTTGATATTTTATGTTGTCTAATGCAGAAGTACATTCAGTATTCACGAGACAAACATGTCCCATGTCAAACTGGTCGAAAAAAATCATGCTCATTACCCCAAAACGGTATTTCAAGTGCACTCTTTCGGCGGACGGGTCCTTAATTTAGTTATGGTTGTGAAAACTCGTTCCCTTTTGATGTTTTATGTTGCGTAATGCTGCAGTACATACAGTATTCATGAGATAAATATTTCCCATATCAAAGTGATCGAAGAAAATACACGCATATCACCCCAAAACGGTATCTTCAAGTGCACTCTTTCGGCGGACTGATACTTAATGTGGTCTTACCCCAAACTTATGTCCTGCATGTCAAAAATCTTCACGAAGGCTAGACTGATATCAAGCTACACATATAACTAGATTAACCACAAATGCAATTTCATGTTACCCTTTTATCTCCGTCACGTAAGTTACAAGAAAATAGTACGTAAGTTACGGGTGAGAAAACTCATTCCCATTTGATGTTTTATCTTATCTAATGCAGTAGTATATTCAGTATTAACGAGACAAACATGTCCCATGTCAAAGTGATTGATAACAAATCACGCACATCACTCCAAACGGTATTTTCAGGTGCAATCTTTCGGCGGAGTGATTCTTAATGTGGTCTTACCCCAAACAGATGTCCTAAGTGTTACAAATCTTCACGAAGGCAAGACTGATATGAAGCTACACACATAACTAAATTAACCATCAAGGGGAATCCATGTTACCCTTTCATCTCCGTCACGTACGTTACAAGAAAATAGTACGTAAGTTATGGGTGTGAAAACTCATTCCCATTTGATGTTTTGTGTTGTCTAATGCAGAAGTACATTCAGTATTCACGAGACAAACATGTCCCATGTCCAACTGATCGAAAAAAATCACGCACATCACCCCAATACGGTATTTTGAAATGCACTCTTTCGGCGGACTGATTCTTAAGGTAGTCTTACCCCAAACTTATATCCTGTAAGTTACAAATCTTCAAGAAGGCTAGACTGATATCGAGCTACACACATAATTAAATTAACCATAAAGGGGAATGCTTGTCACCCTTTCATCTCCGTCACGTAAGTTACAAGAAAATAGTACGTAAGTTATGGTTGTGAAAACTCGTTGCCTTTTGATGTTTTACGTTGCGTAATGCTGCAGTACATACAGTATTTATGAGATAAATATTTCCCATATCAAAAAGTGATCGAAAAAAATACACGCATATCACCCCAAAACTGTATTTTCAAGTGCAATCTTTCGGCGGACTGATACTTAAGGTGGTCTTACCCCAAACTTATGTCCTGCATGTCACAAATCTTCACGAAGGATAGACTGATATCAAGCTACACACATAACTAGATTAACCACAAATGTAATTGCATGTTACCCTTTTATCTCCGTCACGTAAGTTACAAGAAAATAGTACGTAAGTTACGGGTGAGAAAACTCAATCCCATTTGATGTTTTATCTTATCTAATGCAGTAGTATATTCAGTATTAACGAGACAAACATGTCCCATGTCAAAGTGATCGATAAAAAATCACGCACATCACTCCAAACGGTATTTTCAAGTGCAATCTTTCGGCGGAGTGACTCTTAATGTGGTCTTCCCCGAAACATATGTCCTAAGTGTTACAAATCTTCACGAAGGCAAGACTGATATGAAGCTACACACATAACTAAATTAACCATCAAGGGGAATCCATGTTTCCCTTTCATCTCCGTCACGTACGTTACAAGAAAATAGTACGTAAGTTATGGGTGTGAAAACTCATTCCCATTTGATGTTTTGTGTTGTCTAATGCAGAAGTACATTCAGTATTCACGAGACAAACATGTCCCATGTCCAACTGATCGAAAAAAATCACGCACATCACCCCAATACGGTATTTTGAAATGCACTCTTTCGGCGGACTGATTCTTAAGGTAGTCTTACCCCAAACTTATATCCTGTAAGTTACAAATCTTCAAGAAGGCTAGACTGATATCGAGCTACACACATAATTAAATTAACCATAAAGGGGAATGCTTGTCACCCTTTCATCTCCGTCACGTAAGTTACAAGAAAATAGCGGTTACGGCGGCGCCGGCAGCGACCAAATTTCTACTACACCATTTTGGTTCGGCCGCCAGTGGAGGTTTTTGTGCCCCCCAGACTCGATTTCTAGATCCGCCCCGTACCTTTACTTATACTTTTCCTTACACTGGTGCAATGTATTGTCCCCGCGATACTTGGTGACAACCAAACAACGCCCACGTAATGACTAGCGTATCTTGGAACTGCTTACGTATGCGACCGCGTGTGTAAGGTCCCGGTGAATCACACAACGTATCAACAATACGAATGTTTATTAAATAACTCACTTGATGCGGTGAATAGTCTGGATAGAGAAGTTGCGCTCGACAGCCACTTGTTGCATCGGAACTTCTGGCACGAGGACGGGGTGGCAGCCTTCTGACCCCGACGTACTTGAGGTACCAGGCCGGGCCAAATCCTTTGTTGTTGTGCCTCATCCTCAACCTCAATAAGCACCTCAGGTACGTGATGGTAAAGTAGTTGGTGCTACGTAGGCGATAAACAACACGATAATAATGACACAATCGCTTACATACTCAATTGGAGCAACCAACCAACGGCAGCTGATGTCACCATTACATAATAGCATAATGATAGTCTTAACAGGAGGAAGTCTATTCCTCGTGTTTGGTTTATGAATTAATATAATAACCTACACATATAACTAGATTAACCGCTAAGGGGAATGTATGTTACCCTTTTATCTCCGTCACGTAAGTTACAAGAAAATAGTACGTAATTTTTCGGTGTGAAAACTCATACCGATTTGATGTTTTATCTTGTCTAATGCAGTAGTACATTCAGTATTCTCGAAACAAACGTGTCCCATCACAAAGTGATCGAAAAAAATTAACGCATATCACACCAAAACGGTATTTTCAAGTGCACTCTATGCGCGGACGGATCAGTAATGTTGTCTTACCCCAAATTGATGTCCTGCATGTTACAAATCTTCA
>JAHLWY010000477.1:0-31155 GCA_020002185.1 Paraescarpia echinospica
TTACACAACCTCCTGTAGGAACAAATTAACGAAACACCACCAGAAGAGGAAGCGATCTTTGGAAGATGTGTAGGTGATAAGAGCAGCAGATGCTGGTAGTGACCCTCATCTTTTACTACGTACACACGTACACTGTAGCTAAAACAAATAAAACAAATACAAAAACAAAGCAGCTTTTCAACTCCCAAAGAGTGAATGATCCCAATATGAAAAACAGTTTCCTTTGGAATTACTCAACAGGTTTTAAATCCTAAGGTACATCCCACTAGATGGCCTCAGTGAAAAAAGCCAGAAGATCCAGAGTGTTTCCTCAAGGACATTCTAGGATACCGTACAAAAACAGGAAAGAATGGATTGTTACCGCTCCTGGATGCTCATCAAAGAAAGAAGAGCCACCAAATGTCATCTACTAGACTGCAGGACATACGAGAAGGATGCAATGGCACCGGAATACACAAGAAGCACATAGCAGCGACAATCGCACAAGATACGACAAGAACGTATACATGGACGAGTAGCAACAGAAGCACAAGCAGCAGCAGAGAGGGATGACACAAGAACCGTCTACAAAATGATGCCCACCCAGACAGGCAACAAGTCCAGGCAATGCACAGTTGTGAAGGACAACAATGAAAATGCCATCACCAAGGAAGACGAACCGCTCAACAGACGTGTAGAGCACTTCAGGGAGATTTCAAACAGATTCGACCCCGAGGACGCAGAAACTGATAGTTCCCAAGTGTGTTCATACAGACGTTATAACGTATATATGGCGAGGGTCAAAGCGTGCTCATATTGATTGTCTTCATTTCAGGTTACACAATAAACAAACTAGAGTTACCTTAAAATGAGAATGCATGAAATATAGGGTTTATTTTAAAAATATATATATATATGTTATATACACGCACGCAAGCAAGCACACACACACACACACACACACACACACACACACACACACACACACACACACACACACTCACACAAGCTCTATTAGAGTTAGACTATGTGTCATTGTAAGTGTAAACCAATATCACTACTATGTGTCTGCAGTTTGCAACAGTGTGGGATTGGAGTAGAAGCGATGATGAACGTGGCTCAAGCACTGCAGCACTGTGGACAACTGGAAGAGCTTGCGTGAGTTTTAGTTGTGTATGCTAAGATCTTTAGTATGCAATGCTTGTTAATTGATCATGCAAAACTTGTTTGTTAATAACAACAACACGCCACAACAGTTGTCACCGCATGAACTGCGTTTATTACTCGGAATCGTAGGTGTGTATGTCTCAAATAATCAGTTTCATTTTAATTATTTAACATGCTTTGATTGTGAAATCTTTCTTGTAGATGCATATATTTGGGTGGAAAGTAGATAAACAAGTTTTGTAATATACGTTGAGCTTGTTGAGGCCAATGTGTGTGTATGCCATGCTGTTCAATCATTGTATTCCCATAAAATCACAAACATATACTAGCCACAAGAAGAAACTGTGCATAAGAAGAAAGGCACTGAAATGTAATGTAATGGATTGATTTTGCTCGATGTCGATTAACATGAAACAGGGACATGTAGACTATACCATAACATGACTTTCATTGGAAAGTTACATAATGCAAGGTCAGGCTATGCGATTGTGTGAAAATAAATGCTCCTGTAGGGTCTTTCGTAATAGGCATGGTTATATAAGGCAGACGTTTGGACAGTTGCTGGTACACCCAACTGGAAAAACACATCAAGCACAAGCCTGACATTCCACAAAGGTTCCATACCCACATTTCATCAATGAGGCGCTGATGCACTGCAGTGATTAACACAGTTGGAGGACACACCCGTTATTAATCTTGTGATGTTCAAGTTTCTCTGGAATTTTGATCCTAAAGATTAGGCATAAACGTTAAAGCCATTGTGTTATTGTCACGTGAAAATAATGACATACATGTTACACTTACATAACACTTGTGTGTGGACAGTTTAAACCATTTTTTTAACAATATAATGACATTTGTATTATGCACAGTTTCTTATTGTGGCTAGATTATAAAGGGAGCACTTCTCAGAATTGTATGTTCAGATATCCATTGGCATATACGTGGAATTATCCCGAAAATATGTTTTGTTTAAAAAGAGCCGGTCAGTTCAGCCAGTACATTGATATTCCACACAAATATATTTTACGATTGTTTGTATTATTTTAATGTTCTACTTACAGTCTCACTGGCAACGACATGAGTGATAAAGAAACTGGTGTAGCTCTTGGCACGGGCATCAGCAACATGTCATCTCTGAAGAAGTTAGAGTAAGTGGATCATCACGTTCAGCAGCAAATTAATAATAAAAATAATTAAATGAACAGTGTTGATAGTAAATTCGTCAACCAGGCAGTGCAATGTGTGTCACATGACCAGTTAAAAGAGAGTTATCTGACGTAAGTAGAGCTAACTTAGTTAGTGTTGTTGACATTAACTAATAAAGAGTAGAACGTCGGACTCCCAAGCAAGAGGACACTGGTTCAAATCGTCTTGCAGATGTTTCTATGTTTTGAGAATTTCTTTAATTTCACGTTGCTTCAGTTCACTCAACAGTATAAATGAGTACCTGGCTATATACAGGGTTGTGTACATGTATAACACACTTAAATATAGTTGCTAATAAAACGTGCTAAACAATAGGGTTTTTGACACATGTTCTTGACTCGTCATATGCAGTAATGAGTAAAACATAATATAATAGATTCAAGCCAACATTTGATTTTTTACAATTCTCTCATGCTTGTCGTGGTTTCATGATGTGAATGACTACGTTCAATAACCGCATTATAATAAGGACAGTGTTGAGGATTCTGCATGATACATTATGAAAAACCTGTTTCATAGAGCAAACTGCCTTAAATGTGTCAGGAATGGAACCTATCAAACTGCGAGCTGACACACACACTGACATTGCTGGTGTTGGACACTCAATATGGCTTTTATAGGAAGCTACTATTTGTGTTGTCATTGAGTGCAATGTCAACTGATTCCTCCATATTGAAATTTGGAAAAAGTCAGCTGAGTGTGTAAGTCTTCCCTGCTGTTACATGCCGTCTCCTTAGACAAATGTCCAGCATGACTTTGTTATGGAACATTATGGATACTGTGCACTGTTGGTTGATATATTGAAGAAGATGACAGACTTAGAGAATAAGGATGAGGAAGTTGGAGGGTTGTGCTTTGGGCTAGCAACCCATCTTGCCAAAAACAGCTACCTACAGAAACGTCAACAAATTCAAACGGTGAAACATTCTTGAGTGGCCAACTGGGGGCTATGACAACTGGGTCGCTTAAGACGAGCATCGATGAAAGCAGAAAGACAGTTTTTTCCAGCACAGTCACTGGCAGTGACAAAAACAACGTGAGTGAGAGTAGCAGCATAGACGATGCGAACGATGTATGAGACAGTACGAATAATGTAAGTGATGAGTGAAATGAACATATACGACACCAACATACTGGCACTGTGTGAGGTGAGAGTAAGTGAATTTGGGAAGATGGCTTTTTCTCAGAAGAGAACATCTGATGTACTTGGCGAACTCATGGGCAACACCACGAAGGACCTGCTCTTGTCCTGGATAAACTCGCCAAGAAAAGCATGATTGATTGGAAACCACTCGACTCTCGTATCATTTGAACAAGACGGTATTCTAGCTTTGTGCTCAACCACCATTTTGCAATGTTATGCACCAACTGAGGAAGTTGATGAGGAGAAGAACGACGTATTACACAACCTCCTGCAGGAACAAATTAACGAGACACCACCAGAAATGGAAGCAATTTTTGGAAGATGTGAAGGTGATAAGAGCAGCAGATACTGGCAGTGACTATCATCTTCTACTACGTACACACGTACACTGCAGCTAAAACAAATAAATCCGATACAAAAACAAAGCAGCTTTTTAACTCCCAAAGATTGAATGATCCCAATATGAAAAACAGTTTCCTTTGGAATTACTCAACAGGTTTCAAATCCTAAGGTACATCCCACTAGATGGCCTGAGTGAAAAAAGCCAGAAGATCGAGAAGGGTTTCATCAAGGACATTGTAGGATACCGTACAAAAACAGAGGAAAGAATGGATCATGGACGGCTCCTGGATGTTCATCAAAGAAAGAAGAGCCACCAAATCTCTTCTACTAGACTGCAGGACATACGAGAAGGGTGCAATGGCACCAGAATACAGAAGAAGCACATAGCAGCGACAATCGCACAGGATACGACAAGAGCGTATACATGGACGAGTAGCAACAGAAGCACAAGCAGCAGCAGACAGGGATGACACAAGAACCATCTACAAAATGATACCGACCCGGACAGGCAACAAGTCCAGGCAATGCACAGTTGTGAAGGACAATAATCAAAATGCCATCGGCAAGGAAAACGAAATACTCAAAGATGGGTAGAGCAGTTCCAGGAGATTTCAAAGAGATTTGACTCCGAGGATGCAGAAACAGACAGTTTCCAAGTGTATTCATATGGACGTTATAATGTATATATGGCGAGGGTCAAAGCGCGGTCATATTGATTGCCTGGATTTTGCGTTACAGTAAGCAAAGTAGAGTTACCTTAAAATGAGAATGCATCAAATATAGGGTTTATTCAAGATAAAAAATATATATGTTATGCTCACGCAAGCACACACACACACAAGCTCTATTAGAGTTAGACTATGTGTCGTTATAAGTGTAGACCAATATCACTACAATGTTTTTGCAGTTTGCAACAGTGTGGGATTGGAGCAGAAGTGATGGTCAGTGTGGCTCAAGCACTGCAGCACTGTGGACAACTGGAAGAACTTCTGTGAGTTTTAGTTGTGTATACTAAGATACGTAGTATGCAATGCTTGTTAATTGATCATGGAAAACTTGTTTGTTAATAACAACAACACGCCACAACAGTTGTCACCGCATAAACTGCGTTTATAACTCGGAATCGTAGGTGTTTAACATGCTTTGATTGTGAAATCTTTCTTGTAGATGCATATATTTGGGTGGAAAGTAAATAAACAAGTTTTCTTATATACGTTGAGCTTGTTGAGGCCAATGTGTGTGTATGCCATGCTGTTCAATCATTGTATTCCCATAAAATCACAAACATACTAGCCACAAAAAGAAACTGTGCATAGGAAGAAAGGCACCGAAATGTAATGTAATGGATTGATCTTGTTGAATGTCGATTAACATGAAACAGGGACATGTAGACTATACTATAACATGACTTTCATTGGAAAGTTACATAATGCAAGGTCAGGCTGTGCCATTGTGTGAAAACAAATGCTCCTGTAGGGTCTTTCATAACAGGCATGGTTATATAAGGCAGACGTTTGGAGAGCTGCTGGTACACCCAACTTGAAAAACACATGAAGCACAAGCCTGACATTCCACAAAGGTTCCATACCCACATTTCATCAATGAGGCGCCGATGCACTGCAGTGATCAACGCAGTTGGAGGACACACCCGTTATTAATCTTGTGACGTTCAAGTTTCCCTCTGGAATTTTGATCCTAAAGATTAGGCATAAACGTTAAAGCCATCGTGTTATTGTCACGTGAAAATAATGACATACATGTTACACTTACATAACACTTTTGTGTGGACAGTTTAAACCATTTTTTTTTACAATATAATGACATTTGTATCATGCACAGTTTCTTATTGTGGCTAGTATATAACGGCTACCACCAAGATAATTTCTACAGAGATTCAAACCCACATTGAGGGAGCACTTCCCAGAATTGTATGTTCAGATATCCATTGACATATACGTGGAATTATCCCGAAAATATGTTTTGTTTAAAAAGAGCCGGTCAGTTCAGCCAGTACATTGATATTCCACACAAATATATTTTACGATTGTTTGTATTATTGTAATGTTTTACTGACAGTCTTACTGGCAACGACATGAGTGATAAAGAAACTGGTGTAGCTCTTCGCACGGGCATCAGCAACATGTCATCTCTGAAGAAGTTAAGGTAAGTGGATCATCACGTTCAGCAGTAGATTAATAATAAAAATAATTAAACCAACAGTGTTGATAGTAAATTCGTCAACCAGGAAGTGCAATGTGTGTCACATGACCAGTTAAAAGAGAGTTATCTGACCTAACTAGAGCTAACTTAGTTAGCGTTGTTGACATTAACTAATAAAGAGTAGAACATCGGACTCCCAAGCACGAGGACACTTGTTCAAATCATCTTGCAGCTGTTCCTATGTTTTGAGAATTTCTTTAATTTCATGTTGCTTCAGTTCACTCAGCAGTATAAATGAGTACCTGGCTATATACAGTGTTGTATACATGTATAACACACTTAAATATAGTTGGTGATGGAGTGAAGATATCGTCCAGGGGTTGGAGTGTATACTATGGGGACACGCGATAGTATAGTGGTTAGCACATCCGCCTGACATGCCGGCGTCCCGAGTTCAATACCCGGACCCGGCAGGTATGGAATATTTGGTGTAAAAACCTGGCTCTCAACATTGGGGACTGTGTATCCCTCGTGACTCGGAGATCACGTTAATGTCGGCTCCGTCTCAATTTGGGACGCAAAAGAACCACTGAGGACGACAAGCACCCTGGCAATGACCACCCTCAGTGCCAGCATTGAAAGGTCGGCTTGGCGATAATGTTCTGAAAAAGGCTGACTAGTTGATTGAGACCTCATAAGATCATAACATATAACCACAATATATACAGACTTGTCAGTTAATACAACGTTGCAGAGTGCTGGAAACAACTAGAACTAGAACCATGTAATATCAATTAATTTACCCTTATTGTGTATAAGTACACACAAACGTGCTAAACAGTAGGGTTTTTGACACATGTTCTTGACTCACCATATGCAGTAATGTGTAAAACATAATATAATAGATTCAAGCCAACATTTGACTTTTTACAATTCTCTCACGCTGGTCGTAGTTTCATGATGTGAATGACTACGTTCAATAACCGCATTATAATAAGGACAGTGTTGAGGATTCTGCATGATACGTTATGAAAAACCTGTTTCTTAGAGCAAATTGCCTTAAATGTGCCAGGAATGGAACCTATCAAACTGCCAGCTGACACACATACTGACATTGCTGGTGTTGGACACTCAATATGGCTTTATAAGAAGCTACTATTTGTGTTGTCATGGAGTGCAATGTGAACTGATTCCTCCATATTGAAACTTGGAGAAAGCCAGCTGAGTGTGTAGGTCTTCCCTGCTGTTACATGCCGTCTCCTTAGACAAATGTCCACCATGACTTTGTTATGGAACATTATGGATACTGTGAACTGTTGGTTGATATATTGGAGAAGATTACATACTTGGAGAATAAGGATGAGGAAGTAGGAGGGTTGTGCTTTGGGCTAGCAACCCATATTACCAAAAACAGCTAGCTACAGAAACGTCAATAAATTCAAACGGTGAAACATTCTTGAGTGGCCAACCGGGGGCTACGACAACTGGGTCGCTTAAGACGAGCAGCGATGAAAGTGGAAAGGAAGTTTTATCCAGCACAGTCACTGGCAGTGACAAAAACAATGCGAGTGAGAGTAGCAGCGTAGACGATGCGAACGATGTATGAGACAGGACGAATAATGTAAGTGATGAGTGAAGTGAACATATACGACACCAACATACTGGCACTGTGTGAGGTGAGAGTAAGTGACTTTGGCAAGATGGCTTTTTCTCAGAAGAGAAGATCTGATGTACTGGGCGAACTGATGGGCAACACCACGAAGGACCTGATCTTGTCCTGGATAAACTCGCCAAGAAAGGTATGATAGAATGGAAACCACACGACTTTCGTTCATAAGAACAAGATGGTATTCTAGCTTTGTGCTCATCCACCATTTTGCAATGTTATGCACCAACTGAGGAAGCGGATGAGGAGAAGAACGATGTATTACACAACCTCCTGTAGGAACAAATTAACGAAACACCACCAGAAGAGGAAGCGATCTTTGGAAGATGTGTAGGTGATAAGAGCAGCAGATGCTGGTAGTGACCCTCATCTTTTACTACGTACACACGTACACTGTAGCTAAAACAAATAAAACAAATACAAAAACAAAGCAGCTTTTCAACTCCCAAAGAGTGAATGATCCCAATATGAAAAACAGTTTCCTTTGGAATTACTCAACAGGTTTTAAATCCTAAGGTACATCCCACTAGATGGCCTCAGTGAAAAAAGCCAGAAGATCCAGAGTGTTTCCTCAAGGACATTCTAGGATACCGTGCAAAAACAGGAAAGAATGGATTGTTACCGCTCCTGGATGCTCATCAAAGAAAGAAGAGCCACCAAATGTCATCTACTAGACTGCAGGACATACGAGAAGGATGCTATGGCACCGGAATACACAAGAAGCACATAGCAGCGACAATCGCACAAGATACGACAAGAACGTATACATGGACGAGTAGCAACAGAAGCACAAGCAGCAGCAGAGAGGGATGACACAAGAACCGTCTACAAAATGATGCCCACCCAGACAGGCAACAAGTCCAGGCAATGCACAGTTGTGAAGGACAACAATGAAAATGCCATCACCAAGGAAGACGAACCGCTCAACAGACGTGTAGAGCACTTCAGGGAGATTTCAAACAGATTCGACCCCGAGGACGCAGAAACTGATAGTTCCCAAGTGTGTTCATACAGACGTTATAACGTATATATGGCGAGGGTCAAAGCGTGCTCATATTGATTGTCTTCATTTCAGGTTACACAATAAACAAACTAGAGTTACCTTAAAATGAGAATGCATGAAATATAGGGTTTATTTTAAAAATATATATATATATGTTATATACACGCACGCAAGCAAGCACACACACACACACACACACACACACACACACACACACACACACACACACACACACACTCACACAAGCTCTATTAGAGTTAGACTATGTGTCATTGTAAGTGTAAACCAATATCACTACTATGTGTCTGCAGTTTGCAACAGTGTGGGATTGGAGTAGAAGCGATGATGAACGTGGCTCAAGCACTGCAGCACTGTGGACAACTGGAAGAGCTTGCGTGAGTTTTAGTTGTGTATGCTAAGATCTTTAGTATGCTTGTTAATTGATCATGCAAAACTTGTTTGTTAATAACAACAACACGCCACAACAGTTGTCACCGCATGAACTGCGTTTATTACTCGGAATCGTAGGTGTGTATGTCTCAAATAATCAGTTTCATTTTAATTATTTAACATGCTTTGATTGTGAAATCTTTCTTGTAGATGCATATATTTGGGTGGAAAGTAGATAAACAAGTTTTGTAATATACGTTGAGCTTGTTGAGGCCAATGTGTGTGTATGCCATGCTGTTCAATCATTGTATTCCCATAAAATCACAAACATATACTAGCCACAAGAAGAAACTGTGCATAAGAAGAAAGGCACTGAAATGTAATGTAATGGATTGATTTTGCTCGATGTCGATTAACATGAAACAGGGACATGTAGACTATACCATAACATGACTTTCATTGGAAAGTTACATAATGCAAGGTCAGGCTATGCGATTGTGTGAAAATAAATGCTCCTGTAGGGTCTTTCGTAATAGGCATGGTTATATAAGGCAGACGTTTGGACAGTTGCTGGTACACCCAACTGGAAAAACACATCAAGCACAAGCCTGACATTCCACAAAGGTTCCATACCCACATTTCATCAATGAGGCGCTGATGCACTGCAGTGATTAACACAGTTGGAGGACACACCCGTTATTAATCTTGTGACGTTCAAGTTTCTCTGGAATTTTGATCCTAAAGATTAGGCATAAACGTTAAAGCCATTGTGTTATTGTCACGTGAAAATAATGACATACATGTTACACTTACATAACACTTGTGTGTGGACAGTTTAAACCATTTTTTTAACAATATAATGACATTTGTATTATGCACAGTTTCTTATTGTGGCTAGATTATAAAGGGAGCACTTCTCAGAATTGTATGTTCAGATATCCATTGGCATATACGTGGAATTATCCCGAAAATATGTTTTGTTTAAAAAGAGCCGGTCAGTTCAGCCAGTACATTGATATTCCACACAAATATATTTTACGATTGTTTGTATTATTTTAATGTTCTACTTACAGTCTCACTGGCAACGACATGAGTGATAAAGAAACTGGTGTAGCTCTTGGCACGGGCATCAGCAACATGTCATCTCTGAAGAAGTTAGAGTAAGTGGATCATCACGTTCAGCAGCAAATTAATAATAAAAATAATTAAACCAACAGTGGTGATAGTAAATTTGTCAACCAAGCAGTGCAATGTGTGTCACATGACCAGTAAAAAGAGAGTTATCTGACCTAACTAGAGCTAACTTAGTTAGTGTTGTTGACATTAACTAATAAAGAGTAGAACGTCGGACTCCCAAGCAAGAGGACACTGGTTCAAATCGTCTTGCAGATGTTTCTATATTTTGAGAATTTCTTTAATTTCACGTTGCTTCAGTTCACTCAACAGTATAAATGAGTACCTGGCTATATACAGGGTTGTGTACATGTATAACACACTTAAATATAGTTGCTAATAAAACGTGCTAAACAATAGGGTTTTTGACACATGTTCTTGACTCGTCATATGCAGTAATGAGTAAAACATAATATAATAGATTCAAGCCAACATTTGATTTTTTACAATTCTCTCATGCTTGTCGTGGTTTCATGATGTGAATGACTACGTTCAATAACCGCATTATAATAAGGACAGTGTTGAGGATTCTGCATGATACATTATGAAAAACCTGTTTCATAGAGCAAACTGCCTTAAATGTGTCAGGAATGGAACCTATCAAACTGCGAGCTGACACACACACTGACATTGCTGGTGTTGGACACTCAATATGGCTTTTATAGGAAGCTACTATTTGTGTTGTCATGGAGTGCAATGTCAACTGATTCCTCCATATTGAAATTTGGAAAAAGTCAGCTGAGTGTGTAAGTCTTCCCTGCTGTTACATGCCGTCTCCTTAGACAAATGTCCAGCATGACTTTGTTATGGAACATTATGGATACTGTGCACTGTTGGTTGATATATTGAAGAAGATGACAGACTTAGAGAATAAGGATGAGGAAGTTGGAGGGTTGTGCTTTGGGCTAGCAACCCATCTTGCCAAAAACAGCTACCTACAGAAACGTCAACAAATTCAAACGGTGAAACATTCTTGAGTGGCCAACTGGGGGCTATGACAACTGGGTCGCTTAAGACGAGCATCGATGAAAGCAGAAAGACAGTTTTTTCCAGCACAGTCACTGGCAGTGACAAAAACAACGTGAGTGAGAGTAGCAGCATAGACGATGCGAACGATGTATGAGACAGTACGAATAATGTAAGTGATGAGTGAAATGAACATATACGACACCAACATACTGGCACTGTGTGAGGTGAGAGTAAGTGAATTTGGGAAGATGGCTTTTTCTCAGAAGAGAACATCTGATGTACTTGGCGAACTCATGGGCAACACCACGAAGGACCTGCTCTTGTCCTGGATAAACTCGCCAAGAAAAGCATGATTGATTGGAAACCACTCGACTCTCGTATCATTTGAACAAGACGGTATTCTAGCTTTGTGCTCAACCACCATTTTGCAATGTTATGCACCAACTGAGGAAGTTGATGAGGAGAAGAACGACGTATTACACAACCTCCTGCAGGAACAAATTAACGAGACACCACCAGAAATGGAAGCAATTTTTGGAAGATGTGAAGGTGATAAGAGCAGCAGATACTGGCAGTGACTATCATCTTCTACTACGTACACACGTACACTGCAGCTAAAACAAATAAATCCGATACAAAAACAAAGCAGCTTTTTAACTCCCAAAGATTGAATGATCCCAATATGAAAAACAGTTTCCTTTGGAATTACTCAACAGGTTTCAAATCCTAAGGTACATCCCACTAGATGGCCTGAGTGAAAAAAGCCAGAAGATCGAGAAGGGTTTCATCAAGGACATTGTAGGATACCGTACAAAAACAGAGGAAAGAATGGATCATGGACGGCTCCTGGATGTTCATCAAAGAAAGAAGAGCCACCAAATCTCTTCTACTAGACTGCAGGACATACGAGAAGGGTGCAATGGCACCAGAATACAGAAGAAGCACATAGCAGCGACAATCGCACAGGATACGACAAGAGCGTATACATGGACGAGTAGCAACAGAAGCACAAGCAGCAGCAGACAGGGATGACACAAGAACCATCTACAAAATGATACCGACCCGGACAGGCAACAAGTCCAGGCAATGCACAGTTGTGAAGGACAATAATCAAAATGCCATCGGCAAGGAAAACGAAATACTCAAAGATGGGTAGAGCAGTTCCAGGAGATTTCAAAGAGATTTGACTCCGAGGATGCAGAAACAGACAGTTTCCAAGTGTATTCATATGGACGTTATAATGTATATATGGCGAGGGTCAAAGCGCGGTCATATTGATTGCCTGGATTTTGCGTTACAGTAAGCAAAGTAGAGTTACCTTAAAATGAGAATGCATCAAATATAGGGTTTATTCAAGATAAAAAATATATATGTTATGCTCACGCAAGCACACACACACACAAGCTCTATTAGAGTTAGACTATGTGTCGTTATAAGTGTAGACCAATATCACTACAATGTTTTTGCAGTTTGCAACAGTGTGGGATTGGAGCAGAAGTGATGGTCAGTGTGGCTCAAGCACTGCAGCACTGTGGACAACTGGAAGAATTTCTGTGAGTTTTAGTTGTGTATACTAAGATACGTAGTATGCAATGCTTGTTAATTGATCATGGAAAACTTGTTTGTTAATAACAACAACACGCCACAACAGTTGTCACCACATAAACTGCGTTTATAACTCGGAATCGTAGGTGTTTAACATGCTTTGATTGTGAAATCTTTCTTGTAGATGCATATATTTGGGTGGAAAGTAAATAAACAAGTTTTCTTATATACGTTGAGCTTGTTGAGGCCAATGTGTGTGTATGCCATGCTGTTCAATCATTGTATTCCCATAAAATCACAAACATACTAGCCACAAAAAGAAACTGTGCATAGGAAGAAAGGCACCGAAATGTAATGTAATGGATTGATCTTGTTGAATGTCGATTAACATGAAACAGGGACATGTAGACTATACTATAACATGACTTTCATTGGAAAGTTACATAATGCAAGGTCAGGCTGTGCCATTGTGTGAAAACAAATGCTCCTGTAGGGTCTTTCATAACAGGCATGGTTATATAAGGCAGACGTTTGGAGAGCTGCTGGTACACCCAACTTGAAAAACACATGAAGCACAAGCCTGACATTCCACAAAGGTTCCATACCCACATTTCATCAATGAGGCGCCGATGCACTGCAGTGATCAACGCAGTTGGAGGACACACCCGTTATTAATCTTGTGACGTTCAAGTTTCCCTCTGGAATTTTGATCCTAAAGATTAGGCATAAACGTTAAAGCCATCGTGTTATTGTCACGTGAAAATAATGACATACATGTTACACTTACATAACACTTTTGTGTGGACAGTTTAAACCATTTTTTTTTACAATATAATGACATTTGTATCATGCACAGTTTCTTATTGTGGCTAGTATATAACGGCTACCACCAAGATAATTTCTACAGAGATTCAAACCCACATTGAGGGAGCACTTCCCAGAATTGTATGTTCAGATATCCATTGACATATACGTGGAATTATCCCGAAAATATGTTTTGTTTAAAAAGAGCCGGTCAGTTCAGCCAGTACATTGATATTCCACACAAATATATTTTACGATTGTTTGTATTATTGTAATGTTTTACTGACAGTCTTACTGGCAACGACATGAGTGATAAAGAAACTGGTGTAGCTCTTCGCACGGGCATCAGCAACATGTCATCTCTGAAGAAGTTAAGGTAAGTGGATCATCACGTTCAGCAGTAGATTAATAATAAAAATAATTAAACCAACAGTGTTGATAGTAAATTCGTCAACCAGGAAGTGCAATGTGTGTCACATGACCAGTTAAAAGAGAGTTATCTGACCTAACTAGAGCTAACTTAGTTAGCGTTGTTGACATTAACTAATAAAGAGTAGAACATCGGACTCCCAAGCACGAGGACACTTGTTCAAATCATCTTGCAGCTGTTCCTATGTTTTGAGAATTTCTTTAATTTCATATTGCTTCAGTTCACTCAGCAGTATAAATGAGTACCTGGCTATATACAGTGTTGTATACATGTATAACACACTTAAATATAGTTGGTGATGGAGTGAAGATATCGTCCAGGGGTTGGAGTGTATACTATGGGGACACGCGATAGTATAGTGGTTAGCACATCCGCCTGACATGCCGGCGTCCCGAGTTCAATACCCGGACCCGGCAGGTATGGAATATTTGGTGTAAAAACCTGGCTCTCAACATTGGGGACTGTGTATCCCTCGTGACTCGGAGATCACGTTAATGTCGGCTCCGTCTCAATTTGGGACGCAAAAGAACCACTGAGGACGACAAGCACCCTGGCAATGACCACCCTCAGTGCCAGCATTGAAAGGTCGGCTTGGCGATAATGTTCTGAAAAAGGCTGACTAGTTGATTGAGACCTCATAAGATCATAACATATAACCACAATATATACAGACTTGTCAGTTAATACAACGTTGCAGAGTGCTGGAAACAACTAGAACTAGAACCATATAATATCAATTAATTTAGCCTTATTGTGTATATGTACACACAAACGTGCTAAACAGTAGGGTTTTTGACACATGTTCTTGACTCACCATATGCAGTAATGTGTAAAACATAATATAATAGATTCAAGCCAACATTTGACTTTTTACAATTCTCTCACGCTGGTCGTAGTTTCATGATGTGAATGACTACGTTCAATAACCGCATTATAATAAGGACAGTGTTGAGGATTCTGCATGATACGTTATGAAAAACCTGTTTCTTAGAGCAAATTGCCTTAAATGTGCCAGGAATGGAACCTATCAAACTGCCAGCTGACACACATACTGACATTGCTGGTGTTGGACACACAATATGGCTTTTACAAGAAGCTACTATTTGTGTTGTCATGGAGTGCAATGTGAACTGATTCCTCCATATTGAAACTTGGAGAAAGCCAGCTGAGTGTGTAAGTCTTCCTTGCTGTTACATGCCGTCTCCTTAGACAAATGTCCACCATGACTTTGTTATGGAACATTATGGATACTGTGAACTGTTGGTTGATATATTGGAGAAGATTACATACTTGGAGAATAAGGATGAGGAAGTAGGAGGGTTGTGCTTTGGGCTAGCAACCCATATTACCAAAAACAGCTAGCTACAGAAACGTCAATAAATTCAAACGGTGAAACATTCTTGAGTGGCCAACCGGGGGCTACGACAACTGGGTCGCTTAAGACGAGCAGCGATGAAAGTGGAAAGGAAGTTTTATCCAGCACAGTCACTGGCAGTGACAAAAACAATGCGAGTGAGAGTAGCAGCGTAGACGATGCGAACGATGTATGAGACAGGACGAATAATGTAAGTGATGAGTGAAGTGAACATATACGACACCAACATACTGGCACTGTGTGAGGTGAGAGTAAGTGACTTTGGCAAGATGGCTTTTTCTCAGAAGAGAAGATCTGATGTACTGGGCGAACTGATGGGCAACACCACGAAGGACCTGGTCTTGTCCTGGATAAACTCGCCAAGAAAGGTATGATAGAATGGAAACCACACGACTTTCGTTCATAAGAACAAGATGGTATTCTAGCTTTGTGCTCATCCACCATTTTGCAATGTTATGCACCAACTGAGGAAGCGGATGAGGAGAAGAACGATGTATTACACAACCTCCTGTAGGAACAAATTAACGAAACACCACCAGAAGAGGAAGCGATCTTTGGAAGATGTGTAGGTGATAAGAGCAGCAGATGCTGGTAGTGACCCTCATCTTTTACTACGTACACACGTACACTGTAGCTAAAACAAATAAAACAAATACAAAAACAAAGCAGCTTTTCAACTCCCAAAGAGTGAATGATCCCAATATGAAAAACAGTTTCCTTTGGAATTACTCAACAGGTTTTAAATCCTAAGGTACATCCCACTAGATGGCCTCAGTGAAAAAAGCCAGAAGATCCAGAGTGTTTCCTCAAGGACATTCTAGGATACCGTACAAAAACAGGAAAGAATGGATTGTTACCGCTCCTGGATGCTCATCAAAGAAAGAAGAGCCACCAAATGTCATCTACTAGACTGCAGGACATACGAGAAGGATGCAATGGCACCGGAATACACAAGAAGCACATAGCAGCGACAATCGCACAAGATACGACAAGAACGTATACATGGACGAGTAGCAACAGAAGCACAAGCAGCAGCAGAGAGGGATGACACAAGAACCGTCTACAAAATGATGCCCACCCAGACAGGCAACAAGTCCAGGCAATGCACAGTTGTGAAGGACAACAATGAAAATGCCATCACCAAGGAAGACGAACCGCTCAACAGACGTGTAGAGCACTTCAGGGAGATTTCAAACAGATTCGACCCCGAGGACGCAGAAACTGATAGTTCCCAAGTGTGTTCATACAGACGTTATAACGTATATATGGCGAGGGTCAAAGCGTGCTCATATTGATTGTCTTCATTTCAGGTTACACAATAAACAAACTAGAGTTACCTTAAAATGAGAATGCATGAAATATAGGGTTTATTTTAAAAATATATATATATATGTTATATACACGCACGCAAGCAAGCACACACACACACACACACACACACACACACACACACACACACACACACACACACACACTCACACAAGCTCTATTAGAGTTAGACTATGTGTCATTGTAAGTGTAAACCAATATCACTACTATGTGTCTGCAGTTTGCAACAGTGTGGGATTGGAGTAGAAGCGATGATGAACGTGGCTCAAGCACTGCAGCACTGTGGACAACTGGAAGAGCTTGCGTGAGTTTTAGTTGTGTATGCTAAGATCTTTAGTATGCAATGCTTGTTAATTGATCATGCAAAACTTGTTTGTTAATAACAACAACACGCCACAACAGTTGTCACCGCATGAACTGCGTTTATTACTCGGAATCGTAGGTGTGTATGTCTCAAATAATCAGTTTCATTTTAATTATTTAACATGCTTTGATTGTGAAATCTTTCTTGTAGATGCATATATTTGGGTGGAAAGTAGATAAACAAGTTTTGTAATATACGTTGAGCTTGTTGAGGCCAATGTGTGTGTATGCCATGCTGTTCAATCATTGTATTCCCATAAAATCACAAACATATACTAGCCACAAAAAGAAACTGTGCATAGGAAGAAAGGCACCGAAATGTAATGTAATGGATTGATTTTAGTCAATGTCGATTAACATGAAACAGGGACATGTAGACTATACCATAACATGACTTTCATTGGAAAGGTACATCATGCAAGGTCAGGCTACGCCATTGTGTGAAAACAAATGCTCCTGTAGGGTTTTTTGTAACAGGCATGCAAGTTTAGAGAGCTGCTGGTACACCTAACTGGAAAAACACATGAAGCACAAGTCTGACATTCCACAATGGTTCCAAACCCACATTTCATCAATGAGGCGCTGATGCACTTCAGTGATCAACGCAGTTGGAGGATACACCCGTAATTAATCTTGTGACATTCACGTTTCCCGCTGGAAATTTTATTCAAAAGATTAGGCATAAATGTTAAAGCCATCGTGTTATTGTCACGTGAAAATAATGACACATGTTACGTTACACTTACATAACACTTTTGTGTGGACAGTTTAAACCATTTTTTTAACAATATAATGACATTTGTATAATGCACAGTTTCTTATTGTGGCTAGTATATAATAGCTGCCATCAAGATCATTTCTACAGAGATTCCAACCCACAACATAGAGGGAGCACTTCCCAGAATTGTATGTTTAGATATCCATTGGCATATACGTGGCATTATCCCGAAAATATGTTTTGTTTAAGAAAAGCCGGTTAGTTCAGCCAGTACATTGATATTCCACACAAATATATTTTACAATTGTTTGTATTATTTTAATGTTTTACTTACAGTCTTACTGGCAATGACATGAGTGATAAAGAAACTGGTGTAGCTCTCAGCACGGCCATCAACAACATGTCATCTCTGAAGGCGTTAGGGTAAGTGGATCATCACGTTCAGCAGCAGATTAATAATAAAAATAATTAAACCAACAGTGTTGATAGTAAATTTGTCAACCAGGCAGTGGAATGTGACCAGTAAAAAGAGAGTTATCTGACCTAACTAGAGCTAACTTAGTTAGTGTTGTTGACATTAACTAATAAAGAGTAGAACATCGGACGCCCAAGCAAGAGGACTGTGTTTCGAATCATCTTGCAGCTGTTTCTATATTTTGAGAATTCCTTTAATTTCATGTTGCTTCAGTTCACTCAACAGTATAAATGAGTACCTGGCTATATACAATGTTGTATACATATATAACACACTTAAATATAGTTGGTGATGGAGTCTAGATATCATCCAGGGGGTGGAGTGTATACCATACAGTATCAATTAATTTAGCCTTATTGTGTATTTGTACACACAAACGTGCTAAACAATAGGGTTTTTGACACATGTTCTTGACTCATCATATGCAGTAATGAGTAAAACATAATATAATAGATTCAAGCCAACATTTGATTTTTTACAATTCTCTCACGCTGGTCGTAGTTTCATGATGTGAATGACTACGTTCAATAACCGCATTATAATAAGGACAGTGTTGAGGATTCTGCATGATACATTATGAAAAACCTGTTTCATAGAGCAAACTGCCTTAAATGTGTCAGGAATGGAACCTATCAAACTGCGAGCTGACACACACACTGACATTGCTGGTGTTGGACACTCAATGTGGCTTTTATAGGAAGCTACTATTTGTGTTGTCATTGAGTGCATCGTGAACTGATTCCTCCTTATTGAAACTTGGAGAAAGCCAGCTGAGTGTGTAAGTTTTCCCTGCTGTTACATGCCGTCTCCTTAGACAAATGTCCAGCATGACTTTGTTATGGAACATTATGGATACTGTTCACTGTTAGTTGAGATATTGGAGAAGACGACAGACTTAGAGAATAAGGATGAGAAAGTAGGAGGGTTGTGTTTTGGGCTAGCAACCCATCTTGCCAAAAACAGCTACCTACAGAAACGTCAACAAATTCAAACGGTGAAACATTCTTGAGTGGCCAACCGGGGACTATGACAACTGTGCCGCTTAAGACGAGCAGCGATGAAAGTGGAAAGGAAGTTTTATCCAGCACAGTCGCTGGCAGTAACAAAAACAACACGAGTGACAGCAGCAGCATAGACGATGCGAACGAGTTATGAGACAGTACGAATAATGTAAGTGATGAATGAAGTGAACATATACGACACCAACATACTGGCACTGTGTGAGGTGAGAGTGAGTGACTTTGGCAAGATGGCTTATTCTCAGAAGAGAACATCTGATGTACTGGGCGAACTGATGGGCAACATCACGAAGGACCTGCTCTTGTCCTGGATAAACTTGCCAAGAAAAGTATGATTGATTGGAAAACACTCGACTCTCGTATCATCAGAACAAGACGGTATTCTGGCTTTGTGCTCAACCACCATTTTGCAATGTTATGCACCAACTGAGGAAGCGGATGAGGAGAAGAACGACGTATTACACAACCTCCTGCAGGAACAAATTAATGAGACACCACCAGAAGTGGAAGCGATCTTTAGAAGATGTGAAGGTGATAAGAGCAGCAGATGCAGGCAGTGACCATCATCTTCTACTACGTACACACGTACACTGCAGCTAATACAAATAAAACCAATACAAAAACAAAGCAACTTTTCAACTCCCAAAGATTGAACGATCCCAATATCAAAAACAGTTTCCTTTGGAATTACTCAACAGGTTTCAAATCCTAAGGTACATCCCACTAGATGGCCTGAGTGAAAAAAGCTAGAAGATCCAGAAGGGTTTCATCAAGGACATTGTAGGATACCATACAAAAACAGAGGAAAGAATGGATCGTGGACAGCTCCTGGATGCTCATCAAAGAAAGAAGATCCACCAAATGTCTTCTACTAGACTGCAGGACATACGAGAAGGATGCTATGGCACCGGAATACAGAAGAAGCACATAGCAGCGACAATCGCACAGGATACGACAAGAGCGTATACATGGACGAGTAGCAACAGAAGCACAAGCAGCAGCAGACAGGGATGACACAAGAACCATCTACAAAATGATGCCGACCCGGACAGGCAACAAGTCCAGGCAATGCACAGTTGTGAAGGACAATAATCAAAATGCCATCATCAAGGAAAACGAAATACTCAACAGATGGGTAGTGTAGTTCCAGGAGATTTCAAAGAGATTTGACTCCGAGGATGCAGAAACAGACAGTTTCCAAGTGTATTCATACGGACGTTATAACGTATATATGGCGAGGGTCAAAGCGCGGTCATATTGATTGCCTGGATTTTGCGTTACAGTAAGCAAAGTAGAGTTACCTTAAAATGAGAATGCATCAAATATAGGGTTTATTCAAGATAAAAAATATATATGTTATGCTCACGCAAGCACACACACACACAAGCTCTATTAGAGTTAGACTATGTGTCGTTATAAGTGTAGACCAATATCACTACAATGTTTTTGCAGTTTGCAACAGTGTGGGATTGGAGCAGAAGTGATGGTCAGTGTGGCTCAAGCACTGCAGCACTGTGGACAACTGGAAGAACTTCTGTGAGTTTTAGTTGTGTATACTAAGATACGTAGTATGCAATGCTTGTTAATTGATCATGGAAAACTTGTTTGTTAATAACAACAACACGCCACAACAGTTGTCACCGCATAAACTGCGTTTATAACTCGGAATCGTAGGTGTTTAACATGCTTTGATTGTGAAATCTTTCTTGTAGATGCATATATTTGGGTGGAAAGTAGATAAACAAGTTTTGTTATATAAGTTTAGCTTGTTGAGGCCAATGTATGTGTATGCCATGCTGTTCAATCATTGTATTCCCATAAAATCACAAACATACTAGCCACAAAAAGAAACTGTGCATAGGAAGAAAGGCACCGAAATGTAATGTAATGGATTGATCTTGTTGAATGTCGATTAACATGAAACAGGGACATGTAGACTATACTATAACATGACTTTCATTGGAAAGTTACATAATGCAAGGTCAGGCTGTGCCATTGTGTGAAAACAAATGCTCCTGTAGGGTCTTTCATAACAGGCATGGTTATATAAGGCAGACGTTTGGAGAGCTGCTGGTACACCCAACTTGAAAAACACATGAAGCACAAGCCTGACATTCCACAAAGGTTCCATACCCACATTTCATCAATGAGGCGCCGATGCACTGCAGTGATCAACGCAGTTGGAGGACACACCCGTTATTAATCTTGTGACGTTCAAGTTTCCCTCTGGAATTTTGATCCTAAAGATTAGGCATAAACGTTAAAGCCATCGTGTTATTGTCACGTGAAAATAATGACATACATGTTACACTTACATAACACTTTTGTGTGGACAGTTTAAACCATTTTTTTTTACAATATAATGACATTTGTATCATGCACAGTTTCTTATTGTGGCTAGTATATAACGGCTACCACCAAGATAATTTCTACAGAGATTCAAACCCACATTGAGGGAGCACTTCCCAGAATTGTATGTTCAGATATCCATTGACATATACGTGGAATTATCCCGAAAATATGTTTTGTTTAAAAAGAGCCGGTCAGTTCAGCCAGTACATTGATATTCCACACAAATATATTTTACGATTGTTTGTATTATTGTAATGTTTTACTGACAGTCTTACTGGCAACGACATGAGTGATAAAGAAACTGGTGTAGCTCTTCGCACGGGCATCAGCAACATGTCATCTCTGAAGAAGTTAAGGTAAGTGGATCATCACGTTCAGCAGTAGATTAATAATAAAAATAATTAAACCAACAGTGTTGATAGTAAATTCGTCAACCAGGAAGTGCAATGTGTGTCACATGACCAGTTAAAAGAGAGTTATCTGACCTAACTAGAGCTAACTTAGTTAGCGTTGTTGACATTAACTAATAAAGAGTAGAACATCGGACTCCCAAGCACGAGGACACTTGTTCAAATCATCTTGCAGCTGTTCCTATGTTTTGAGAATTTCTTTAATTTCATATTGCTTCAGTTCACTCAGCAGTATAAATGAGTACCTGGCTATATACAGTGTTGTATACATGTATAACACACTTAAATATAGTTGGTGATGGAGTGAAGATATCGTCCAGGGGTTGGAGTGTATACTATGGGGACACGCGATAGTATAGTGGTTAGCACATCCGCCTGACATGCCGGCGTCCCGAGTTCAATACCCGGACCCGGCAGGTATGGAATATTTGGTGTAAAAACCTGGCTCTCAACATTGGGGACTGTGTATCCCTCGTGACTCGGAGATCACGTTAATGTCGGCTCCGTCTCAATTTGGGACGCAAAAGAACCACTGAGGACGACAAGCACCCTGGCAATGACCACCCTCAGTGCCAGCATTGAAAGGTCGGCTTGGCGATAATGTTCTGAAAAAGGCTGACTAGTTGATTGAGACCTCATAAGATCATAACATATAACCACAATATATACAGACTTGTCAGTTAATACAACGTTGCAGAGTGCTGGAAACAACTAGAACTAGAACCATATAATATCAATTAATTTAGCCTTATTGTGTATATGTACACACAAACGTGCTAAACAGTAGGGTTTTTGACACATGTTCTTGACTCACCATATGCAGTAATGTGTAAAACATAATATAATAGATTCAAGCCAACATTTGACTTTTTACAATTCTCTCACGCTGGTCGTAGTTTCATGATGTGAATGACTACGTTCAATAACCGCATTATAATAAGGACAGTGTTGAGGATTCTGCATGATACGTTATGAAAAACCTGTTTCTTAGAGCAAATTGCCTTAAATGTGCCAGGAATGGAACCTATCAAACTGCCAGCTGACACACATACTGACATTGCTGGTGTTGGACACACAATATGGCTTTTACAAGAAGCTACTATTTGTGTTGTCATGGAGTGCAATGTGAACTGATTCCTCCATATTGAAACTTGGAGAAAGCCAGCTGAGTGTGTAAGTCTTCCTTGCTGTTACATGCCGTCTCCTTAGACAAATGTCCACCATGACTTTGTTATGGAACATTATGGATACTGTGAACTGTTGGTTGATATATTGGAGAAGATTACATACTTGGAGAATAAGGATGAGGAAGTAGGAGGGTTGTGCTTTGGGCTAGCAACCCATATTACCAAAAACAGCTAGCTACAGAAACGTCAATAAATTCAAACGGTGAAACATTCTTGAGTGGCCAACCGGGGGCTACGACAACTGGGTCGCTTAAGACGAGCAGCGATGAAAGTGGAAAGGAAGTTTTATCCAGCACAGTCACTGGCAGTGACAAAAACAATGCGAGTGAGAGTAGCAGCGTAGACGATGCGAACGATGTATGAGACAGGACGAATAATGTAAGTGATGAGTGAAGTGAACATATACGACACCAACATACTGGCACTGTGTGAGGTGAGAGTAAGTGACTTTGGCAAGATGGCTTTTTCTCAGAAGAGAAGATCTGATGTACTGGGCGAACTGATGGGCAACACCACGAAGGACCTGGTCTTGTCCTGGATAAACTCGCCAAGAAAGGTATGATAGAATGGAAACCACACGACTTTCGTTCATAAGAACAAGATGGTATTCTAGCTTTGTGCTCATCCACCATTTTGCAATGTTATGCACCAACTGAGGAAGCGGATGAGGAGAAGAACGATGTATTACACAACCTCCTGTAGGAACAAATTAACGAAACACCACCAGAAGAGGAAGCGATCTTTGGAAGATGTGTAGGTGATAAGAGCAGCAGATGCTGGTAGTGACCCTCATCTTTTACTACGTACACACGTACACTGTAGCTAAAACAAATACAAAAACAAAGCAGCTTTTCAACTCCCAAAGAGTGAATGATCCCAATATGAAAAACAGTTTCCTTTGGAATTACTCAACAGGTTTTAAATCCTAAGGTACATCCCACTAGATGGCCTCAGTGAAAAAAGCCAGAAGATCCAGAGTGTTTCCTCAAGGACATTCTAGGATACCGTACAAAAACAGGAAAGAATGGATTGTTACCGCTCCTGGATGCTCATCAAAGAAAGAAGAGCCACCAAATGTCATCTACTAGACTGCAGGACATACGAGAAGGATGCAATGGCACCGGAATACACAAGAAGCACATAGCAGCGACAATCGCACAAGATACGACAAGAACGTATACATGGACGAGTAGCAACAGAAGCACAAGCAGCAGCAGAGAGGGATGACACAAGAACCGTCTACAAAATGATGCCCACCCAGACAGGCAACAAGTCCAGGCAATGCACAGTTGTGAAGGACAACAATGAAAATGCCATCACCAAGGAAGACGAACCGCTCAACAGACGTGTAGAGCACTTCAGGGAGATTTCAAACAGATTCGACCCCGAGGACGCAGAAACTGATAGTTCCCAAGTGTGTTCATACAGACGTTATAACGTATATATGGCGAGGGTCAAAGCGTGCTCATATTGATTGTCTTCATTTCAGGTTACACAATAAACAAACTAGAGTTACCTTAAAATGAGAATGCATGAAATATAGGGTTTATTTTAAAAATATATATATATATGTTATATACACGCACGCAAGCAAGCACACACACACACACACACACACACACACACACACACACACACACACACACACACACACACACACACACACACACACACACTCACACAAGCTCTATTAGAGTTAGACTATGTGTCATTGTAAGTGTAAACCAATATCACTACTATGTGTCTGCAGTTTGCAACAGTGTGGGATTGGAGTAGAAGCGATGATGAACGTGGCTCAAGCACTGCAGCACTGTGGACAACTGGAAGAGCTTGCGTGAGTTTTAGTTGTGTATGCTAAGATCTTTAGTATGCAATGCTTGTTAATTGATCATGCAAAACTTGTTTGTTAATAACAACAACACGCCACAACAGTTGTCACCGCATGAACTGCGTTTATTACTCGGAATCGTAGGTGTGTATGTCTCAAATAATCAGTTTCATTTTAATTATTTAACATGCTTTGATTGTGAAATCTTTCTTGTAGATGCATATATTTGGGTGGAAAGTAGATAAACAAGTTTTGTAATATACGTTGAGCTTGTTGAGGCCAATGTGTGTGTATGCCATGCTGTTCAATCATTGTATTCCCATAAAATCACAAACATATACTAGCCACAAAAAGAAACTGTGCATAGGAAGAAAGGCACCGAAATGTAATGTAATGGATTGATTTTAGTCAATGTCGATTAACATGAAACAGGGACATGTAGACTATACCATAACATGACTTTCATTGGAAAGGTACATCATGCAAGGTCAGGCTACGCCATTGTGTGAAAACAAATGCTCCTGTAGGGTTTTTTGTAACAGGCATGCAAGTTTAGAGAGCTGCTGGTACACCTAACTGGAAAAACACATGAAGCACAAGTCTGACATTCCACAATGGTTCCAAACCCACATTTCATCAATGAGGCGCTGATGCACTTCAGTGATCAACGCAGTTGGAGGATACACCCGTAATTAATCTTGTGACATTCACGTTTCCCGCTGGAAATTTTATTCAAAAGATTAGGCATAAATGTTAAAGCCATCGTGTTATTGTCACGTGAAAATAATGACACATGTTACGTTACACTTACATAACACTTTTGTGTGGACAGTTTAAACCATTTTTTTAACAATATAATGACATTTGTATAATGCACAGTTTCTTATTGTGGCTAGTATATAATAGCTGCCATCAAGATCATTTCTACAGAGATTCCAACCCACAACATAGAGGGAGCACTTCCCAGAATTGTATGTTTAGATATCCATTGGCATATACGTGGCATTATCCCGAAAATATGTTTTGTTTAAGAAAAGCCGGTTAGTTCAGCCAGTACATTGATATTCCACACAAATATATTTTACAATTGTTTGTATTATTTTAATGTTTTACTTACAGTCTTACTGGCAATGACATGAGTGATAAAGAAACTGGTGTAGCTCTCAGCACGGCCATCAACAACATGTCATCTCTGAAGGCGTTAGGGTAAGTGGATCATCACGTTCAGCAGCAGATTAATAATAAAAATAATTAAACCAACAGTGTTGATAGTAAATTTGTCAACCAGGCAGTGGAATGTGACCAGTAAAAAGAGAGTTATCTGACCTAACTAGAGCTAACTTAGTTAGTGTTGTTGACATTAACTAATAAAGAGTAGAACATCGGACGCCCAAGCAAGAGGACTGTGTTTCGAATCATCTTGCAGCTGTTTCTATATTTTGAGAATTCCTTTAATTTCATGTTGCTTCAGTTCACTCAACAGTATAAATGAGTACCTGGCTATATACAATGTTGTATACATATATAACACACTTAAATATAGTTGGTGATGGAGTCTAGATATCATCCAGGGGGTGGAGTGTATACCATACAGTATCAATTAATTTAGCCTTATTGTGTATTTGTACACACAAACGTGCTAAACAATAGGGTTTTTGACACATGTTCTTGACTCATCATATGCAGTAATGAGTAAAACATAATATAATAGATTCAAGCCAACATTTGATTTTTTACAATTCTCTCACGCTGGTCGTAGTTTCATGATGTGAATGACTACGTTCAATAACCGCATTATAATAAGGACAGTGTTGAGGATTCTGCATGATACATTATGAAAAACCTGTTTCATAGAGCAAACTGCCTTAAATGTGTCAGGAATGGAACCTATCAAACTGCGAGCTGACACACACACTGACATTGCTGGTGTTGGACACTCAATGTGGCTTTTATAGGAAGCTACTATTTGTGTTGTCATTGAGTGCATCGTGAACTGATTCCTCCTTATTGAAACTTGGAGAAAGCCAGCTGAGTGTGTAAGTTTTCCCTGCTGTTACATGCCGTCTCCTTAGACAAATGTCCAGCATGAATTTGTTATGGAACATTATGGATACTGTTCACTGTTAGTTGAGATATTGGAGAAGACGACAGACTTAGAGAATAAGGATGAGAAAGTAGGAGGGTTGTGTTTTGGGCTAGCAACCCATCTTGCCAAAAACAGCTACCTACAGAAACGTCAACAAATTCAAACGGTGAAACATTCTTGAGTGGCCAACCGGGGACTATGACAACTGTGCCGCTTAAGACGAGCAGCGATGAAAGTGGAAAGGAAGTTTTATCCAGCACAGTCGCTGGCAGTAACAAAAACAACACGAGTGACAGCAGCAGCATAGACGATGCGAACGAGTTATGAGACAGTACGAATAATGTAAGTGATGAATGAAGTGAACATATACGACACCAACATACTGGCACTGTGTGAGGTGAGAGTGAGTGACTTTGGCAAGATGGCTTATTCTCAGAAGAGAACATCTGATGTACTGGGCGAACTGATGGGCAACATCACGAAGGACCTGCTCTTGTCCTGGATAAACTTGCCAAGAAAAGTATGATTGATTGGAAAACACTCGACTCTCGTATCATCAGAACAAGACGGTATTCTGGCTTTGTGCTCAACCACCATTTTGCAATGTTATGCACCAACTGAGGAAGCGGATGAGGAGAAGAACGACGTATTACACAACCTCCTGCAGGAACAAATTAATGAGACACCACCAGAAGTGGAAGCGATCTTTAGAAGATGTGAAGGTGATAAGAGCAGCAGATGCAGGCAGTGACCATCATCTTCTACTACGTACACACGTACACTGCAGCTAATACAAATAAAACCAATACAAAAACAAAGCAACTTTTCAACTCCCAAAGATTGAACGATCCCAATATCAAAAACAGTTTCCTTTGGAATTACTCAACAGGTTTCAAATCCTAAGGTACATCCCACTAGATGGCCTGAGTGAAAAAAGCTAGAAGATCCAGAAGGGTTTCATCAAGGACATTGTAGGATACCATACAAAAACAGAGGAAAGAATGGATCGTGGACAGCTCCTGGATGCTCATCAAAGAAAGAAGATCCACCAAATGTCTTCTACTAGACTGCAGGACATACGAGAAGGATGCTATGGCACCGGAATACAGAAGAAGCACATAGCAGCGACAATCGCACAGGATACGACAAGAGCGTATACATGGACGAGTAGCAACAGAAGCACAAGCAGCAGCAGACAGGGATGACACAAGAACCATCTACAAAATGATGCCGACCCGGACAGGCAACAAGTCCAGGCAATGCACAGTTGTGAAGGACAATAATCAAAATGCCATCATCAAGGAAAACGAAATACTCAACAGATGGGTAGTGTAGTTCCAGGAGATTTCAAAGAGATTTGACTCCGAGGATGCAGAAACAGACAGTTTCCAAGTGTATTCATACGGACGTTATAACGTATATATGGCGAGGGTCAAAGCGCGGTCATATTGATTGCCTGGATTTCGCGTTACACAGTAAACAAAGTAGAGTTACCTTGAAATGAGAATGCATCAAATATAGGGTTTATTCAAAATAAAAAGTATATATGTTATGCGCACGCAAGCACACACACACACACACACACACACACACACACACACACACACACACACACACACAAGCTCTATTAGAGTTAGACTATGTGTCGTTATAAGTGTAGACCAATATCACTACAATGTTTTTGCAGTTTGCAACAGTGTGGGATTGGAGCAGAAGCGATGGTGAGTGTGGCTCAAGCACTGCAGCACTGTGGACAACTGGAAGTACTTTTGTGAGTTTTAGTTGTGTATGCTAAGACCCTTAGTATGCAATGCTTGTTAACTGATCATGCAAAACTTGTTTGTTAATAACAACAACACACCACAACAGTTGTCACCGCATGAACTGCGTTTATTACTTGGAATCGTAGGTGTGTATGTCTCAAATAATCAGTTTCATTTTAATTATTTAACATGCTTTCATTGTGAAATCTTTCTTGTAGATGCATATATTTGGGTGGAAAGTAGATAAACAAGTTTTGTAATATACGTTGAGCTTGTTGAGGCCAATGTGTGTGTATGCCATGCTGTTCAATCATTGTATTCCCATAAAATCACAAACATATACTAGCCACAAGAAGAAACTGTGCATAAGAAGAAAGGCACTGAAATGTAATGTAATGGATTGATTTTGCTCGATGTTGATTAACATGAAACAGGGACATGTAGACTATACCATAACATGACTTTCATTGGAAAGTTACATAATGCAAGGTCAGGCTATGCGATTGTGTGAAAATAAATGCTCCTGTAGGGTCTTTCGTAATAGGCATGGTTATATAAGGCAGACGTTTGGACAGTTGCTGGTACACCCAACTGGAAAAACACATCAAGCACAAGCCTGACATTCCACAAAGGTTCCATACCCACATTTCATCAATGAGGCGCTGATGCACTGCAGTGATTAACACAGTTGGAGGACACACCCGTTATTAATCTTGTGACGTTCAAGTTTCTCTGGAATTTTGATCCTAAAGATTAGGCATAAACGTTAAAGCCATTGTGTTATTGTCACGTGAAAATAATGACATACATGTTACACTTACATAACACTTGTGTGTGGACAGTTTAAACCATTTTTTTAACAATATAATGACATTTGTATTATGCACAGTTTCTTATTGTGGCTAGATTATAAAGGGAGCACTTCTCAGAATTGTATGTTCAGATATCCATTGGCATATACGTGGAATTATCCCGAAAATATGTTTTGTTTAAAAAGAGCCGGTCAGTTCAGCCAGTACATTGATATTCCACACAAATATATTTTACGATTGTTTGTATTATTTTAATGTTCTACTTACAGTCTCGCTGGCAACGACATGAGTGATAAAGAAACTGGTGTAGCTCTTGGCACGGGCATCAGCAACATGTCATCTCTGAAGAAGTTAGAGTAAGTGGATCATCACGTTCAGCAGCAAATTAATAATAAAAATAATTAAATGAACAGTGTTGATAGTAAATTCGTCAACCAGGCAGTGCAATGTGACCAGTAAAAAGAGAGTTATCTGACCTAACTAGAGCTAACTTAGTTAGCGTTGTTGACATTAACTAATAAAGAGTAGAACATCGGACTCCCAAGCACGAGGACACTTGTTCAAATCATCTTGCAGCTGTTCCTATGTTTTGAGAATTTCTTTAATTTCATGTTGCTTCAGTTCACTCAGCAGTATAAATGAGTACCTGGCTATATACAGTGTTGTATACATATATAACACACTTAAATATAGTTGCTAATAAAACGTGCTAAACAATAGGGTTTTTGACACATGTTCTTGACTCGTCATATGCAGTAATGAGTAAAACATAATATAATAGATTCAAGCCAACATTTGATTTTTTACAATTCTCTCATGCTTGTCGTGGTTTCATGATGTGAATGACTACGTTCAATAACCGCATTATAATAAGGACAGTGTTGAGGATTCTGCATGATACATTATGAAAAACCTGTTTCATAGAGCAAACTGCCTTAAATGTGTCAGGAATGGAACCTATCAAACTGCGAGCTGACACACACACTGACATTGCTGGTGTTGGACACTCAATATGGCTTTTATAGGAAGCTACTATTTGTGTTGTCATTGAGTGCAATGTCAACTGATTCCTCCATATTGAAATTTGGAAAAAGTCAGCTGAGTGTGTAAGTCTTCCCTGCTGTTACATGCCGTCTCCTTAGACAAATGTCCAGCATGACTTTGTTATGGAACATTATGGATACTGTGCACTGTTGGTTGATATATTGAAGAAGATGACAGACTTAGAGAATAAGGATGAGGAAGTTGGAGGGTTGTGCTTTGGGCTAGCAACCCATCTTGCCAAAAACAGCTACCTACAGAAACGTCAACAAATTCAAACGGTGAAACATTCTTGAGTGGCCAACTGGGGGCTATGACAACTGGGTCGCTTAAGACGAGCATCGATGAAAGCAGAAAGACAGTTTTTTCCAGCACAGTCACTGGCAGTGACAAAAACAACGTGAGTGAGAGTAGCA
>JAHLWY010000478.1:0-75822 GCA_020002185.1 Paraescarpia echinospica
TGTGACAGTGGGCGCGTAGGAGGGTGTATGTGACATTGTGCACATAGGAAGGTGTATGTTACAGAGGGCGTGTAGGAGGGTGCATGTGACAGTGGGTCCATGGGAGGGTGTATGTGACAGTGGGTAGATAGGAAGGTGTATGTGACATTTGGCCATTAGGAGGGTGTATGTGACAGTGGGTGCATAGTAGGGTTTATTTGACAGTGGGTGCATACCAGGTTGTATGTGACAGTGCGCACATAGGATGGTGTATGTGACAGTGGGTGCGTAGGAGGGTGTATGTGACAGTGGGCGCGTAGGAGGGTGTATGTGACAGTGGGTGCATTATAGGGTGTATGTGACAGTGGGCCCATAGGAAGTGTATGTGACAGTGGGCACATAGGAGGGCGTATGTGACGGTGGGTGCGTAGTGGGTGTATGTGACAGTGGTCCCATAGGAGGGTGTATGTGACAGTGGGCCCATAGGAGGGTGTATGTGAGAGTGGGCCCGTAGGAATGTGTACATGACAGTGGGTGCACAGGAGGGTGTATGTGACAGAGGGTGAATAGTAGAGTGTATATGAGAGTGGGCCCATATGAGGGTGTATGTGACAGTGGGTGCATAGTAGGTGTATGTGACATTGGGTGCATATGAGGGTGTATGTGACAGTGGGTGCATAGGAGGGTGTATGTCACAGAGGGTGCATAATAGAGTGTATGTGACAGTGGGCGCGTAGGAGGGTGTATGTGACAGTGGGCGCTTATCAGGGTGTTTGTAACAGTGGGTGCTTAGGAGGGTGTATGTGACATTGGGTGCATAGTAGGGTGTATGTGAGAGTGTCCGCATAGGAGGGTATATGTGACAGTGGCTGCATAGTAGGGTGTATATGACAGTGGGCCCATAGGAGGGTGTATGTAACAGTGGGTGCATAGGAGGGTGTATGTGACAGTGTGTGCATATGAGGGTGTATGTGACAGTGGATGCATAGAAGGATGTATGTCACAGAGGGTGCATAATAGAGTGTATGTGACAGTGGGCGCGTAGGAGGGTGTATGTGTCAGTGGGCGCTTATGAGGGTGTTTGTGACAGTGGGTGCATAGTAGGGTGTATGTGACAGTGGGCACATAGGAGGGTGTATGTGACATTTGGCCCATAGGAGTGTGTACGTGACAGTGGGTGCACAGGAGGGTGTATCTGACAGTGGGCACGTTGGAGGGTGTATGTGACAGTGTCCGCACAGCAGGGTGTATCTGACAGTGGGTGCATAGTAGGGTGTATGTGACAGTGAGTGCATATGAGGGTGTATGTGACAGTAGGTGCATAGGAGGGTGTATGTCACAGTGGGTGCATAGTAGGGTATATGTGACAGTGGGCGCATAGGAGGGTGTATGTTACAGTGGGTGCATATGAGGGTGTTTGTGACAGTGGGTGCATAGGAGGGTGTATGTGACAGTGGGTGCATAGTAAGGTGTATGTGACAGTGTCCGAATAGGAGTGTGTATGTGACAGTGGGTGCATAGTAGGGTGTATGTGACAGTGGGCCCATAGGAGGGTGTATGTGACAGTGGGTGCATAGTAGGGTGTATATGAAAGTGGGTGCATATGTGGGTGTTTGTGACAGTGGGCACATAGGAGGGTGTATGTGACAGCGAGCGTGTAGGAGTGTGTATGTGAGAGTGGGCCCATAGGAGGGTGTATGTGACAGTGGGTAGATAGGAGGGTGTGTCGACATTTGGCCCATAGGAGGATGTACATGACAGTGGGTGCACAGGATGGTGTATCTGACAGAGGGCACGTTGGAGGGTGTACGTGATAGTGTCTGCACAGCAGGGTGTACCTGACAGTGTCTGCATAGGAGGGTGTATGTGACAATGGGTGCATAGTAGTGTGTTTGTGACAGTGGGCCCATAGGAGGGTGTATGTGACAGTGTGTGCGTAGTAGGGAGTATGTGACAGTGGGTGCATAGGAGGGTGTATATGACAGTGGGCGCATATGAGGATGTATGTGACAGTGGGTGCTTAGGAGGGTGTATGTGACAGTGGGTGCATATTAGGGTGTATGTGACAGTGGGCCCATAGGAGGGTGTATGTGACAGAGGGTGCATAGTATGGTGTATGAGACTGTGGGCGCATAGGAGGGTGTATGTGACAGTGGGTGCATAGGAGGGTGTACGTGCCAGTGGGTGCATAGTAGAATGTAGGTGACAGTGGGCGCGTAGGAGGGTGTATGTGACAGTGGGTGCATTATAGGGTGTATGTGACAATGAGAGCATAGTAGGGTGTATGTGACAGTGGGCGCATATGAGGATGTATGTGACAGTGGTTGCTTAGGAGGGTGTATGTGACAGTGGGTGCATATTATGGAGTATGTGACAGTGGGCCCATAAGAGGGTGCATGTGACAGTGGGCCCATAGGAGGGTGTATATGACAGTGGGTGCATAGTATGGTGTATGTGACTGTGGGCGCATAGGATGGTGTATGTGACAGTGGGCCCATAGGATGGTGTATGTTACAGTGGATGTATAGTAGGGTGTATGTGACAGTGGGTGCATATGAGGGTGTATGTGACAGTGGGTGCATAGGAGGGTGTATGTGACAGTGGGTGCATAGTAGAATGTAGGTGACAGTGGGAGCGTAGGAGGGTGTATGTGACAGTGGGTGCATTATAGGGTGTATGTGACAATGGGTGCATAGTAGGGTGTATGTGACAGTGGGCGTGAAGGAGGGTGCATGTGGCAATGGGTCCATAGTAGGGTGTATGTGACAGTTGGTAGATAGGAGGGTGTATGTGAGAGTTGGCCATTAGGGGGGTGTATGTGATAGTGGGTGCATAGTAGGGTGTATGTGACAGTGGGCCCATAGGAAGGTGTATGTGACAGTGGGCCCATAGGAAGGTGTATGTGACAGTGGGCCCATAGGAGGGTGTATGTGATAGTGGGCCCAAAGGAGGGTGTATGTGACAGTGGGCCCATGGGAGGGTGTATGTGACAGTGGGCGCGTAGGAGGGTGTATGTGACAGTGGGTGCATTATAGGTTGCATGTGACAATGGGTGCATAGTAGGGTGTATGTGACAGTGGGCGCGTAGGAGGGTGTATGTGACATTGTGCACATAGGAAGGTGTATGTTACAGAGGGCGTGTAGGAGGGTGCATGTGACAGTGGGTCCATAGGAGGGTGTATGTGACAGTGGGTAGATAGGAAGGTGTATGTGACATTTGGCCATTAGGAGGGTGTATGTGACAGTGGGTGCATAGTAGGGTTTATTTGACAGTGGGTGCATACCAGGTTGTATGTGACAGTGCGCACATAGGATGGTGTATGTGACAGTGGGTGCGTAGGAGGGTGTATGTGACAGTGGGCGCGTAGGAGGGTGTATGTGACAGTGGGTGCATTATAGGGTGTATGTGACAGTGGGCCCATAGGAAGTGTATGTGACAGTGGGCACATAGGAGGGCGTATGTGACGGTGGGTGCGTAGTGGGTGTATGTGACAGTGGTCCCATAGGAGGGTGTATGTGACAGTGGGCCCATAGGAGGATGTATGTGACAGTGGGTAGATAGGAGGGTGTATGTGACAGTAGGCCAATAGGAGGGTGTATGTGACAGAGGGTGAATAGTAGAGTGTATATGAGAGTGGGCCCATATGAGGGTGTATGTGACAGTGGGTGCATAGTAGGTGTATGTGACATTGGGTGCATATGAGGGTGTATGTGACAGTGGGTGCATAGGAGGGTGTATGTCACAGAGGGTGCATAATAGAGTGTATGTGACAGTGGGCGCGTAGGAGGGTGTATGTGACAGTGGGCGCTTATCAGGGTGTTTGTAACAGTGGGTGCTTAGGAGGGTGTATGTGACATTGGGTGCATAGTAGGGTGTATGTGAGAGTGTCCGCATAGGAGGGTATATGTGACAGTGGCTGCATAGTAGGGTGTATATGACAGTGGGCCCATAGGAGGGTGTATGTAACAGTGGGTGCATAGGAGGGTGTATGTGACAGTGTGTGCATATGAGGGTGTATGTGACAGTGGATGCATAGAAGGATGTATGTCACAGAGGGTGCATAATAGAGTGTATGTGACAGTGGGCGCGTAGGAGGGTGTATGTGTCAGTGAGCGCTTATGAGGGTGTTTGTGACAGTGGGTGCATAGTAGGGTGTATGTGACAGTGGGCACATAGGAGGGTGTATGTGACATTTGGCCCATAGGAGTGTGTACGTGACAGTGGGTGCACAGGAGGGTGTATCTGACAGTGGGCACGTTGGAGGGTGTATGTGACAGTGTCCGCACAGCAGGGTGTATCTGACAGTGGGTGCATAGTAGGGTGTATGTGACAGTGAGTGCATATGAGGGTGTATGTGACAGTAGGTGCATAGGAGGGTGTATGTCACAGTGGGTGCATAGTAGGGTGTATGTGACAGTGGGCGCATAGGAGGGTGTATGTTACAGTGGGTGCATATGAGGGTGTTTGTGACAGTGGGTGCTTAGGAGGGTGTATGTGACAGTGGGTGCATAGTAAGGTGTATGTGACAGTGTCCGCATAGGAGGGTGTATGTGACAGTGGGTGCATAGTAGGGTGTATGTGACAGTGGGCCCATAGGAGGGTGTATGTGACAGTGGGTGCATAGTAGGGTGTATATGAAAGTGGGTGCATATGTGGGTGTATGTGACAGTGGGCACATAGGAGGGTGTATGTGACAGCGGGCGCGTAGGAGGGTGTATGTGAGAGTGGACCCATAGGAGGGTGTATGTGACAGTGGGTAGATAGGAGGGTGTGTGTGACATTTGGCCCATAGGAGGGTGTACGTGACAGTGGGTGCACAGGAGGGTGTATCTGACAGTGGCCACGTTGGAGGGTGTATGTGACAGTGTCTGCACAGCAGGGTGTACCTGACAGTGTCTGCATAGGAGGGTGTATGTGACAGTGGGTGCATAGTAGGGTGTATGTGACAGTGGGTGCATAGGAGGGTGTATATGACAGTGGGCGCATAGGAGGGTGTATGTGACAGTTGGTGCGTAGGAGGGTGTATGTGACAGTGGGCGCATATGAGGATGTATGTGACAGTGGGTGCTTAGGAGGGTGTATGTGACAGTGGGTGCATATTACGGTGTATGTGACAGTAGGCCCATAGGAGGGTGCATGTGATAGTGGGCCCATAGAAGGGTGTATGTGACAGTGGGTGCATAGTATAGTGTATGTGACTGTGGGCGCATAGGAGGGTGTATGTGACAGTGGGCCCATAGGATGATGTATGTTACAGTGGGTGCATAGTAGGGTGTATGTGACAGTGGGTGCATATGAGGGTGTATGTGACAGTGGGTGCATAGGAGGGTGTATGTGACAGTGGGTGCATAGTAGAGTGTAGGTGACAGTGGGCGCATAGGAGGGTGTATGTGACAGTTGGTGCATTATAGGGTGTATGTGACAATGGTAGCATAGTAGGGTGTATGTGACAGTGGGCGCGTAGGAGGGTGTATGTGACAATGTGCACATAGGAGGGTGTATGTGACAGTGGGCGTGTAGGAGGGTGCATGTGACAGTGGGTCCATAGGAGGGTGTATGTGACAGTGGGTAGATATGAAGGTGTATGTGACAGTTGGCCATTAGGAGTGTGTATGTGACAGTGGGTGCATAGGAGGGTGTATGTGACAGTGGGTGCATAGGAGGGTGTATGTGACAGTGGGCGCATAGGAGGGTGTATGTGACAGTGGGTGCGTAGGAGGGTGTATGTGACAGTGGGCGCGTAGGAGGGTGTATGTGACAGTGGGTGCATTATAGGGTGTATGTGACAGTGGGCCCATAGGAAGTGTATGTGACAGTGGGCACATAGGAGGGTGTATGTGATGGTGGGTGCGTAGTGGGTGTATGTGACAGTGGGCGCGTAGGAGGGTGTATGTGACAGTGGGCCCATAGGAGGGTGTATGTGACAGTGGTTGCATAGTAGGGTGTATATGAAAGTGGGTGCATATGTGGGTGTATGTGACAGTGGGCACATAGGAGGGTGTATGTGACAGCGAGCGTGTAGGAGGGTGTATGTGACAGTGGGCGCGTAGGAGGGTGTATGTGACAGTGGGCCCATAGGAGGGTGTATGTGCCAGTGGGTGCATAGTAGGGTGTATATGAAAGTGGGTGCATATGTGGGTGTATGTGACAGTGGGCACATAGGAGGGTGTATCTGACAGCGAGCGTGTAGGAGGGTGTATGTGAGAGTGGGCCCATAGGAGGGTGTATGTGACAGTGGGTATATAGGAGGGTGTGTCGACATTTGGCCCATAGGAGGATGTACATGACAGTGGGTGCACAGGATGGTGTATCTGACAGTGGGCACGTTGGAGGGTGTATGTGACAGTGTCTGCACAGCAGGGTGTACCTGACAGTGTCTGCATAGGAGGGTGTATGTGACAATGGGTGCATAGTAGGGTGTATGTGACAGTGGGCCCATAGGAGGGTGTATGTGACAGTGGGTGCATAGTAGGGTGTATGTGACAGTGGGTGCATAGGAGGGTGTATGTGACAGTGGGCGCATAGGAGGGTGTATGTGAGAGTGGGCGCATATGAGGATGTATGTGACAGTGGGTGCTTAGGAGGGTGTATGTGACAGTGGGTGCATATTAGGGTATATGTGACAATGGGCCCATAGGAGGGTGTATGTGACAGAGGGTGCATAGTATGGTGTATGTGACTCTGGGCGCATAGGAGGGTTTATGTGACAGTGGGCCCATAGGATGGTGTATGTTTCAGTGGATGCATAGTAGGGTGTATGTGACAATGGGTGCATATGAGGGTGTATGTGACAGTGGGTGCATAGTAGAGTGTAGGTGACAGTGGGCGCGTAGGAGGGTGTATGTGACAGTGGGTGCATTATAGGGTGTATGTGACAATGAGTGCATAGTAGGGTGTATGTGACAGTGTGCGCATAGGAGGGTGTATGTGACAGTGGGCGTGTAGGAGGGTGCATGTGACAGTGGGTGCATAGGAAGGTGTATGTGACAGTGGGTGCATAGTAAGGTGTATGTGACAGTGTCCGAATAGGAGTGTGTATGTGACAGTGGGTGCATAGTAGGGTGTATGTGACAGTGGGCCCATAGGAGGTGTATGTGACAGTGGGTGCATAGTAGGGTGTATATGAAAGTGGGTGCATATGTGGGTGTATGTGACAGTGGGCACATAGGAGGGTGTATGTGACAGAGAGCGTGTAGGAGGGTGTATGTGAGAGTGGGCCCATAGGAGGGTGTATGTGACAGTGGGTAGATAGGAGGGTGTGTCGACATTTGGCCCATAGGAGGATGTACATGACAGTGGGTGCACAGGATGGTGTATCTGACAGTGGGCACGTTGGAGGGTGTACGTGATAGTGTCTGCACAGCAGGGTGTACCTGACAGTGTCTGCATAGGAGGGTGTATGTGACAATGGGTGCATAGTAGTGTGTTTGTGACAGTGGGCCCATAGGAGGGTGTATGTGACAGTGTGTGCGTAGTAGGGTGTATGTGACAGTGGGTGCATAGGAGGGTGTATATGACAGTGGGCGCATATGAGGATGTATGTGACAGTGGGTGCTTAGGAGGGTGTATGTGACAGTGGGTGCATATTAGGGTGTATGTGACAGTGGGCCCATAGGAGGGTGTATGTGACAGAGGGTGCATAGTATGGTGTATGAGACTGTGGGCGCATAGGAGGGTGTATGTGACAGTGGGCCCATAGGATGGTGTATGTTTCAGTGGATGCATAGTAGGGTGTATGTGACAATGGGTGCATATGAGGGTGTATGTGACAGTGGGTGCATAGGAGGTTGTATGTGACAGTGGGTGCATAGTAGAGTGTAGGTGACAGTGGGCGCGTTGGAGGGTGTATGTGACAGTTGGTGTATTATAGGGTGTATGTGACAATGAGTGCATAGTAGGGTGTATGTGACAGTGGGCGCGGAGGAGGGTGTATGTGACAGTGTGCACATAGTAGAGTGTATGTGAGAGTGGGCGTGTAGGAGGGTGCATGTGACAGTGGGTCCATAGGAGGGTGTATGTGACAGTGGGTAGATAGGAGGGTGTATGTGACAGTTGGCCATTAGGAGTGTGCATGTGACAGTGGGTGCATAGTAGGGTGTATGTGACAGTGGGTGCATAGCAGGGTGTATGTGACAGTGGGCACATAGGAGGGTGTATGTGACAGTGGGTGCGTAGGAGGGTGTATGGGACAGTGGGCGCGTAGGAGGGTGTATGTGACAGTGGGTGCATTATAGGGTGTATGTGACAGTGGGCCCATAGGAAGTGTATGTGACAGTGGGCACATAGGAGGGTGTATGTGACGGTGGGTGCGTAGTGGGTGTATGTGACAGTGGGCGCGTAGGAGGGTTTATGTGACAGTGGGCCCATAGGAGGGTGTATGTGACAGTGGGTGCATAGTAGGGTGTATATGAAAGTGGGTGCATATGTGGGTGTATGTGACAGTGGGCACATAGGAGGGTGTATGTGACAGCGAGCGTGTAGGAGGGTGTATGTGACAGTGGGCGCGTAGGAGGGTGTATGTGACAGTGGGCCCATAGGAGGGTGTATGTGACAGTGGGTGCATAGTAGGGTGTATATGAAAGTGGGTGCATATGTGGGTGTATGTGACAGTGGGCACATAGGAGGGTGTATGTGACAGCGAGCGTGTAGGAGGGTGTATGTGAGAGTGGGCCCATAGGAGGGTGTATGTGACAGTGGGTAGATAGGAGGGTGTATGTGACAGTTGGCCATTAGGAGTGTGTATGTGACAGTGGGTGCATAGTAGGGTGTATGTGACAGTGGGTGCATAGCAGGGTGTATGTGACAGTGGGCACATAGGAGGGTGTATGTGACAGTGGGTGCGTAGGAGGGTGTATGGGAGAGTGGGCGCGTAGGAGGGTGTATGTGACAGTGGGTGCATTATAGGGTGTATGTGACAGTGGGCCCATAGGAAGTGTATGTGACAGTGGGCACATAGGAGGGTGTATGTGACGGTGGGTGCGTAGTGGGTGTATGTGACAGTGGGCGCGTAGGAGGGTGTATGTGACAGTGGGCCCATAGGAGGGTGTATGTGACAGTGGGTGCATAGTAGGGTGTATATGAAAGTGGGTGCATATGTGGGTGTATGTGACAGTGGGCACATAGGAGGGTGTATGTGACAGCGAGCGTGTAGGAGGGTGTATGTGACAGTGGGCGCGTAGGAGGGTGTATGTGACAGTGGGCCCATAGGAGGGTGTATGTGCCAGTGGGTGCATAGTAGGGTGTATATGAAAGTGGGTGCATATGTGGGTGTATGTGACAGTGGGCACATAGGAGGGTGTATGTGACAGCGAGCGTGTAGGAGGCTGTATGTGAGAGTGGGCCCATAGGAGGGTGTATGTGACAGTGGGTATATAGGAGGGTGTGTCGACATTTGGCCCATAGGAGGATGTACATGACAGTGGGTGCACAGGATGGTGTATCTGACAGTGGGCACGTTGGAGGGTGTATGTGACAGTGTCTGCACAGCAGGGTGTACCTGACAGTGTCTGCATAGGAGGGTGTATGTGACAATGGGTGCATAGTAGGGTGTATGTGACAGTGGGCCCATAGGAGGGTGTATGTGACAGTGGGTGCATAGTAGGGTGTATGTGACAGTGGGTGCATAGGAGGGTGTATATGACAGTGGGCGCATAGGAGGGTGTATGTGAGAGTGGGCGCATATGAGGATGTATGTGACAGTGGGTGCTTAGGAGGGTGTATGTGACAGTGGGTGCATATTAGGGTATATGTGACAATGGGCCCATAGGAGGGTGTATGTGACAGAGGGTGCATAGTATGGTGTATGTGACTCTGGGCGCATAGGAGGGTTTATGTGACAGTGGGCCCATAGGATGGTGTATGTTTCAGTGGATGCATAGTAGGGTGTATGTGACAATGGGTGCATATGAGGGTGTATGTGACAGTGGGTGCATAGTAGAGTGTAGGTGACAGTGGGCGCGTAGGAGGGTGTATGTGACAGTGGGTGCATTATAGGGTGTATGTGACAATGAGTGCATAGTAGGGTGTATGTGACAGTGTGCGCATAGGAGGGTGTATGTGACAGTGGGCGTGTAGGAGGGTGCATGTGACAGTGGGTGCATAGGAAGGTGTATGTGACAGTGGGTGCATAGTAAGGTGTATGTGACAGTGTCCGAATAGGAGTGTGTATGTGACAGTGGGTGCATAGTAGGGTGTATGTGACAGTGGGCCCATAGGAGGTGTATGTGACAGTGGGTGCATAGTAGGGTGTATATGAAAGTGGGTGCATATGTGGGTGTATGTGACAGTGGGCACATAGGAGGGTGTATGTGACAGAGAGCGTGTAGGAGGGTGTATGTGAGAGTGGGCCCATAGGAGGGTGTATGTGACAGTGGGTAGATAGGAGGGTGTGTCGACATTTGGCCCATAGGAGGATGTACATGACAGTGGGTGCACAGGATGGTGTATCTGACAGTGGGCACGTTGGAGGGTGTACGTGATAGTGTCTGCACAGCAGGGTGTCCCTGACAGTGTCTGCATAGGAGGGTGTATGTGACAATGGGTGCATAGTAGTGTGTTTGTGACAGTGGGCCCATAGGAGGGTGTATGTGACAGTGTGTGCGTAGTAGGGTGTATGTGACAGTGGGTGCATAGGAGGGTGTATATGACAGTGGGCGCATATGAGGATGTATGTGACAGTGGGTGCTTAGGAGGGTGTATGTGACAGTGGGTGCATATTAGGGTGTATGTGACAGTGGGCCCATAGGAGGGTGTATGTGACAGAGGGTGCATAGTATGGTGTATGAGACTGTGGGCGCATAGGAGGGTGTATGTTTCAGTGGATGCATAGTAGGGTGTATGTGACAATGGGTGCATATGAGGGAGTATGTGACAGTGGATGCATAGGAGGGTGTATGTGACAGTGGGTGCATAGTAGAGTGTAGGTGACAGTGGGCGCGTAGGAGGGTGTATGTGACAGTGGGTGCATTATAGGGTGTATGTGACAATGAGTGCATAGTAGGGTGTATGTGACAGTGGGAACGTAGGAGGGAGTATGTGACAGTGGGTCCGTAGGAGGGTGTATGTGACAGTGGGCGCATATGAGGATGGATGTGACAGTGGGTGCTTAGGAGGGTGTATGTGACAGTGGGTGCATATTAGGGTGTATGTGACAGTGGGCCCATAGGAGGGTGTATGTGTCAGAGGGTGCATAGTATGGTGTATGTGACTGTGGGCGCATAGGAGGGTGTATGTGACAGTGGGCCCATAGGATGGTGTATGTTACAGTGGATGCATAGTAGGGTGTATGTGACAGTGGGTGCATATGAGGGTGTATGTGACAGTGGGTGCATAGGAGGGTGTATGTGACAGTGGGTGCATTGTAGAGTGTAGGTGACAGTGGGCGCGTAGGAGGGTGTATGTGACTGTGGGTGCATTATAGGGTGTATGTGACAATGAGTGCATAGTTGGGTGTATGTGACAGTGGGCGCGTAGGAGGGTGTATGTGACAGTGTGCACATAGGAGGGTTTATGTGACAGTGAGCGTGTAGGAGGGTGCATGTGACAGTGGGTCCATAGGAGGGTGTATATGACAGTGGGTAGATAGGAGGGTGTATGTGACAGTGGGTGCATAGTAGGGTGTATGTGACAGTGCGTGCATAGCAGGGTGTATGTGACAGTGGGCACATAGGAGGGTGTATGTGACAGTTGGTGCGTAGGAGGGTGTATGTGACAGTGGGCGCGTAGGAGGGTGTATGTGACAGTGGGTGCATTATAGGGTGTATGTGACAGTGGGCCCATAGGAAGTGTATGTGACAGTGGGCCCATAGGAGGGTGTATGTGACGGTGGGTGCGTAGTGGGTGTATGCGACAGTGGCCCCATAGGAGGGTGTATGTGACAGTGGGCGCGTAGGTGGGTGTATGTGACAGTGGGCCCATAGGAGGGTGTATGTGACAGTGGGTAGATAGGCGGGTGTATGTGACAGTAGGCCCATAGGAGGGTGTATGTGACAGTGGGTGAATAGTAGGGTGTATATGACAGTGGGCCCATAGGAGGGTGTATGTGACAGTGGGTGCATAGGAGGGTGTATGTGACAGTGGGTGCATATGAGGGTGTATGTGACAGTGGGTGCATAGGAGGGTGTATGTCACAATGGGTGCATAATAGGGTGTATGTGACAGTGGGCGCGTAGGAGGGTGTATGTGACAGTGGGCGCATATGAGGGTGTTTGTGACAGTGGGTACTTAGGAGGGTGTATGTGACAGTGGGAGCATAGTAGGGTGTATGTGACAGTGGACCCATAGGAGGGTGTATGTGACAGTGGGTGTATAGTAGGGTGTATATGAAAGTGGGTGCATATGTGGTTGTACGTGACAGTGGGCACATAGGAGGGTGTATGTGACAGCAGGCGTGTAGGAGGGTGTATGTGAGAGTGGGCCCGTAGGAGGGTGTATGTGACAGTGGGTAGATAGGAGGGTGTGTGTGACATTTGGCCCATAGGAGTGTGTACATGACAGTGGGTGCACAGGAGGGTGTATCTGACAGTGGGCACGTTGGAGGGTGTATGTGACAGTGTCCGCACAGCAGGGTGTATCTGACATTGGGTGCATAGTGGGGTGTATGTGACAGTGGGCCCATAGGTGGGTATATGTGATAGTGGGTGCATAGGAAGGTGTATCTGACAGTGGGCCCATAGAAGGGTGTATGTGACAGTGTCCGCAGAGGTGGGTGTATGTGACAGTGGGTGCATAATAGGGTGTATGTGACAGTGGACCCATAGGAGGGTGTACGTGACAGTAGATGCATAGTAGGGTAGATGTGACAGTGGATGCATATGAGGGTTTATGTGACCGTGGGCCCATAGGACGGTGTATGTGACAGTGGGTGCATAGTAGGGTGTATGTGGCAATGGGTGCATAGTGGGGTTATGTTACATTGGGCCCATAGGATGGTGTATGTGACAGTGGGTTCATAGTAGGATGTATGTGACAATGGGTGCATAGTGGGATTATGTTACAGTAGGCCCATAGGAGGGTGTATTTGACAGAGGGCCCATAGGAGGGTGTATGCGACAGTGGGTTCATTGTAGGGTGTATGTGACAGTGGGCCCATAGGAAGGTGTATGTGACAGTGGGCCCATAGGAGGGTGTATGTGATAGTGGGCCAAAGAAGGGTGTATGAGACAGTGGGCCCATGGGAGGGTGTATGCGACAGTGGGTGCATAGCAGGGTGTATATGACAGTGGGTGCACGGTAGAATGTAGGTGACAGTGGGCGCGTAGGAGGGTGTATGTGACAGTGGGCGCGTAGGAGGGTGTATGTGACAGTGTGCACATAGGAAGGTGTATGTGACAGTGGGCGTGAAGGAGGGTGCATGTGACAGTGGGTCCATAGGAGGGTGTATGTAACAGTGGGTAGAGAGGAGGGTGTATGTGACAGTTGGCCATTAGGAGGGTGTATGTGACAGTGGGTGCATTGTAGGGTGTATGTGACAGTGGGTGCATAGCAGGGTGTATGTGACAGTGCGCACATAGGAGGGTGTATGTGACAGTGGGTGCGTAGAAGGGTGTATGTGACAGTGGGCGCATAGGAGAGTGTATGTGACAGTGGGTGCATTATAGGGTGTATGTGACAGTGGGCGCGTAGGAGGGTGTATGTGACAGTGGTTGCATTATAGGGTGTATGTGACAGTGGGCCCATAGGAAGTGTATGTGACAGTGGACCCATAGGAGGGCGTATGTGACGGTGGGTGCGTAGTGGGTGTATGTGACAGTGGTCGCATAGGAGGGTGTATGTGACAGTGGGCCCATAGGAGGGTGTATGTGACAGTGGGTAGATATGAGGGTGTATGTTACATTATGCTCTTAGGAGGGTGTATGTGACAGTGGGTGAATAGTAGGGTGTATATGAGAGTGGCCCATCGGAGGGTGTATGTGACAGTGGGCGCGTAGGAGGGTGTATGTGACAGTGGGTGCATTATAGGGTGTATGTGACAATGAGTGCATAGTAGGGTGTATGTGACAGTGGGCGCGTAGGAGGGTGTATGTGACAGTGTGCACATAGGAGGGTGTATGTGACAGTGGGCCCATAGGAGGGTGTATGTGACAGTGTCCGCAGAGGTGGGTGTATGTGACAGTGGGTGCATACTAGGGTGTATGTGACAATGGACCCATAGGAGGGTGTACGTGACAGTAGGTGCATAGTAGGGTAGATGTGACAGTGGATGCATATGAGGGTTTATGTGAGCGTGGGCCCATAGGACGGTGTATGTGACAGTGGGTGCAAAGTAGGGTGTATGTGACAATTGGTGCATAGTGGGGTTATGTTACATTGGGCCCATAGGATGGTGTATGTGACAGTGGGTGCATAGTAGGGTGTATGTGACAATGGGTGCATAGTGGGATTATGTTACAGTAGGCCCATAGGAGGGTGTATGAGACAGTGGGCCCATAGGAAGGTGTATGTGACAGTGAGCCCATAGGAAGGTGTATGTGACAGTGAGCCCATAGGAGGGTATATGTGATAGTGGGCCCAAAGGATGGTGTATGATACAGTGGGCCCATAGGAGGGTGTATGTGACAGTGGGTGCATAGTAGGGTGTATATGAAAGTGGGTGCATATGTGGGTGTATGTGACAGTGGGCACATAGGAGGGTGTATGTGACAGCGAGCGCGTAGGAGGGTGTATGTGAGAGTGGGCCCATAGGAGGGTGTGTGTGACAGTGGGTAGATAGGAGACTGTGTCGACATTTGGCCCATAGGAAGATGTACATGACAGTGGGTGCACAGGATGGTGTATCTGAGATTGGGCACGTTGGAGGGTGTATGTGACAGTGTCTGCACAGCAGGGTGTACCTGACAGTGTCTGCATAGGAGGGTGTATGTGACAATGGGTGCATAGTAGGGTGTATGTGACAGTGGGCCCATAGGAGGGTGTACGTGACAGTGGGTGCATAGTAGGGTGTATGTGACAGTGGGTGCATAGGAGGGTGTATATGACAGTGGGCGCATAGGAGGGTGTATGTGACAGTGGGTCCGTAGGAGGGTGTATGTGACAGTGGGCGCATATGAGGATGTATGTGACAGTGGGTGCTTAGGAGGGTGTATGTGACAGTGGGTAGATAGGACGGTGTGTCGACATTTGGCCCATAGGAGGATGTACATGACAGTGGTTGCACAGGATGGTGTATCTGAGATTGGGCACGTTGGAGGGTGTATGTGACAGTGTCTGCACAGCAGGGTGTACCTGACAGTGTCTGCATAGGAGGGTGTATGTGACAATGGGTGCATAGTAGGGTGTATGTGATAGTGGGCCCATAGGAGGGTGTATGTGACAGTGGGTGCATAGTAGGGTGTATGTGACAGTGGGTGCATAGGAGGGTGTATATGACAGTGGGCGCATAGCAGGGTGTATGTGACAGTGGGTCCGTAGGAGGGTGTTTGTGACAGTGGGCGCATATGAGGATGTATGTGACAGTGGGTGCTTAGGAGAGTGTATGTGACAGTGGGTGCATATTAGGGTGTATGTGACAGTGGGCCCATAGGAGGGTGTATGTGACAGAGGGTGCATAGTATGGTGTATGTGACTGTGGGCGCATAGGAGGGTGTATGTGACAGTGGGCCCATAGGATGGTGTATGTTACAGTGGATGCATAGTAGGGTGTATGAGACAGTGGGTGCATATGTGGGTGTATGTGACAGTGGGTGCATAGGAGGGTGTATGTGACAGTGGGTGCATAGTAGAGTGTAGGTGACAGTGGGCGCGTAGGAGGGTGTATGTGACAGTGGGTGCATTATAGGGTGTATGTGACAATGAGTGCATAGTAGGGTGTATTTGACAGTGGGCGTGTAGGAGGGTGCATGGGACAGTGGGTCCATAGCAGGGTGTATGTGACAGTGGGCACATAGGAGGGTGTATGTGACAGGGGGTGCATAGTAGGGTGTATGTGACAGTGGGTGCATAGCAGGGTGTATGTGACAGTGGGCACATAGGAGGGTGTATGTGACAGTGGGTGCGTAGGAGGGTGTATGTGACAGTGGGCGCGTAGGAGGGTGTATGTGACAGTGGGTGCATTATAGGGTGTATGTGACAGTGGGCCCATAGGAAGTGTATGTGACAGTGGGCCCATAGGAGGATGTATGTGACGGTGGGTGCGTAGTTGGTGTATGTGACAGTGGCCCCATAGGAGGGTGAATGTGACAGTGGGCGCGTAGGAGGGTGCATGTGACAGTGGGCCCACAGGAGGGTGTATGTGAGAGTGGGTAGATAGGAGGGTGTATGTGACAGTTGGCCATTAGGAGGGTGTATGTGACAGTGGGTGCATAGTAGGGTGTATGTGACAGTGGGTGCATAGCAGGGTGTATGTGACAGTGGGCACATAGGAGGGTGTATGTGACAGTGGGTGCGTAGGAGTGTGTATGTGACAGTGGGCGCGTAGGAGGGTGTATGTGACAGTGGGTGCATTATAGGGTGTATGTGACAGTGGGCCCATAGGAAGTGTATGTGACAGTGGGCCCATAGGAGGGTGTATGTGACGGTGGGTGCGTAGTGGGTGTATGTGACAGTGGCCCCATAGGAGGGTGAATGTGACAGTGGGCGCGTAGGAGGGTGTATGTGACAGTGTGTAGATAGGAGGGTGTATGTGACATTAGGCCCATAGGAGGGTGTATGTGACAGTGGGTGAATAGTACGGTGTATATGACAGTGGGCCCATAGGAGGGTGTATGTGACAGTGGGTGCATAGGAGGGTGTATGTGACAGTGGGTGCATATGAGGGTGTATGTGACAGTGGGTGCATAGGAGGGTGTATGTCACAGTGGGTGCATAATAGGGTGTATGTGACAGTGGGCGCGTAGGAGGGTGTATGTGACAGTGGGTGCATATGAGGGTGTTTGTGACAGTGGGTACTTAGGAGGGTGTATGTGACAGTGGTTGCATAGTAGGGTGTATGTGACAGTGGACCCATAGGAGGGTGTATGTGACAGTGGGTGTATAGTAGGGTGTATATGAAAGTGGGTGCATATGTGGTTGTACGGGACAGTGGGCACATAGGAGGGTGTATATGACAGCGGGCGTGTAGGAGGGTGTATGTGAGAGTGGGCCCGTAGGAGGGTGTATATGACAGTGGGTAGATAGGAGGGTGTGTGTGACATTTGGCCCATAGGAGTGTGTACGTGACAGTGGGTGCACAGGAGGGTGTATTTGACAGTGGGCACGTTGGAGGGTGTATGTGACAGTGTCCGCACAGCAGGGTGTATCTGACATTGGGTGCATAGTGGGGTGTATGTGACAGTGGGCCCATAGGTGGGTGTATGTGATAGTGGGTGCATAGGAAGGTGTATCTGACAGTGGGCCCATAGGAGGGTGTATGTGACAGTGTCCGCAGAGGTGGGTGTATGTGACAGTGGGTGCATAATAGGGTGTATGTGACAGTGGACCCATAGGAGGGTGTACGTGACAGTAAGTGCATAGTAGGGTAGATGTGACAGTGGATGCATATGAGGGTTTATGTGACCGTGGGCCCATAGGACGGTGTATGTGACAGTGGGTGCATAGTAGGGTGTATGTGACAATGGGTGCATAGTGGGGTTATGTTACATTGAGCCCATAGGAAGGTGTATGTGACAGTGGGTTCATAGTAGGGTGTATGTGACAATGGGTGCATAGTGGGATTATGTTACAGTAGACCCATAGGAGGGTGTTTGTGACAGAGGGCCCATAGGAGGGTGTATGCGACATTGGGTTCATTGTAGGGTGTATGTGACAGTGGGCCCATAGGAAGGTGTATGTGACAGTGGGCCCATAGGAGGGTGTATGTGATAGTGGGCCCAAAGGAGGGTGTATGAGACAGTGGGCCCATGGGAGGGTGTATGCGACAGTGGGTGCATAGCAGGGTGTATGTGACAGTGGGTGCACGGTAGAGTGTAGGTGACAGTGGGCGCGTAGGAGGGTGTATGTGACAGTGGGCGCGTAGGAGGGTGTATGTGACAGTGTGCACATAGGAAGGTGTATGTGACAGTGGGCGTGTAGGAGGGTGCATGTGACAGTGGGTCCATAGGAGGGTGTATGTAACAGTGGGTAGAGAGGAGGGTGTATGTGACAGTTGGCCATTAGGAGGGTGTATGTGACAGTGGGTGCATTGTAGGGTGTATATGACAGTGGGTGCATAGCAGGGTGTATGTGACAGTGCGCACATAGGAGGGTGTATGTGACAGTGGGTGCGTAGAAGGGTGTATGTGACAGTGGGCGCATAGGAGAGTGTATGTGACAGTGGATGCATTATAGGGTGTATGTGACAGTGGGCCCGTAGGAAGTGCATGTGACAGTGGACCCATAGGAGGGCGTATGTGACGGTGGGTGCGTAGTGGGTGTATGTGACAGTGGTCGCATAGGAGGGTGTATGTGACAGTGGGCCCATAGGAGGGTGTATGTGACAGTGCGTAGATAAGAGGGTGTATGTGACATTATGCCCTTAGGAGGGTATATGTGACAGTGGGTGAATAGTAGGATGTATATGAGAGTGGGCACATAGGAGGGTGTATGTGACAGTGGGTAGATAGGAGGGTGTGTGGGACATTTGGCCCATAGGAGTGTGTACATGACAGTGGGTGCACAGGAGGGTGTATCTGACAGTGGGCACGTTGGAGGGTGTATGTGAGTGTCCGCACAGCAGGGTGTATCTGACATTGGTTGCACAGTGGGGTGCATGTGACATTGGGCCCATAGGTGGGTGTATGTGATAGTGGGTGCATAGGAAGGCGTATCTGACAATGGGCCCATAGGAGGGTGTATGTGACAGTGTCCGCAGAGGTGGGTGTATGTGACAGTGGGTGCATAATAGGGTGTATGTGACAGTGGACCCATAGGAGGGTGTACGTGACAGTAGGTGCATAGTAGGGTAGATGTGACAGTGGATGCATATGAGGGTTTATGTGACCGTGGGCCCATAGGACGGAGTATGAGACAGTGGGTGCATTGTAGGGTGTATGTGACAATGGGTGCATAGTGGGTTTATGTTACATTGGGCCCATAGGATGGTGCATGTGAAAGTGGGTGCATAGTAGGGTGTATGTGACAATGGGTGCATAGTGGGATTATGTTACAGTAGGCCCATAGGAGGGTGTATGAGACAGTGGGACCATAGGAGGGTGTATGCGACTGTGGGTTCATAGTAGGGTGTATGTGACAGAGGGCCCAAAGGAAGGTGTATGTGACAGTGGGCCCATAGGAGGGTATATGTGATAGTGGGCCCAAAGGAGGGTGTATGATAGAGTGGGCCCATAGGAGGATGTACATGACAGTGGGTGCACAGGATGGTGTATCTGACAGTGGGCACGTTGGAGGGTGTATGTGACAATGTCTGCACAGCAGGGTGTACCTGACAGTGTCTGCATAGGAGGGTGCATGTGACAATGGGTGCATAGTAGGGTGTATGTGACAGTGGGCCCATAGGAGGGTGTATGTGACAGTGGGTGCATAGTAGGGTGTATGTGACAGTGGGTGCATAGGAGGGTGTATATGACAGTGGGCGCATAGCAGGGTGTATGTGAGAGTGGGTCCGTAGGAGGGTGTATGTGACAGTGGGCGCATATGAGGATGTATGTGACAGTGGGTGCTTAGGAGGGTGTATGTGACAGTGGGTGCATCTTAGGGTGTATGTGACAGTGGGTCCGTAGGAGGGTGTATGTGACAGTGGGCGCATATGAGGATGTATGTGACAGTGGGTGCTTAGGAGGGTGTATGTGACAGTGGGTGCATATTAGAGTGTATGTGACAGTGGGCCCATAGGAGGGTGTATGTGACAGAGGGTGCATAGTATGGTGTATGTGACTGTGGGCGCATAGGAAGGTGTATGTGACAGTGGGCCCATAGGATGGTGTATGTTACAATGGATGCATAGTAGGGTGTATATGACAGTGGGTGCATATGAGGGTTTATGTGACCGTGGGCCCATAGGACGGTGTATGTGACAGTGGGTGCATAGTAGGGTGTATGTGACAATGGGTGCATGGTGGGGTTATGTTACATTGGGCCCATAGGATGGTGTATGTGACAGTGGGTTCATAGTAGGGTGTATGTTACAGTAGACCCATAGGAGGGTGTTTGTGACAGAGGGCCCATAGGAGGGTGTATGTGACAGTGGGCGCGTAGGAGGGTGTATGTGACAGTGGGTGCGTAGGAGGGTGTATGTTACAGTGGGTGCATAGCAGGGTGTATGTGACAGTGGGAACATAGGAGGGTGTATGTGACAGTGGGTGCGTAGGAGGGTGTATGTGACAGTGGGCGCGTAGGAGGGTGTATGTGACAGTGGGTGCATTATAGGGTGTATGTGACAGTGGGCCCATAGGAAGTGTATGTGACAGTGGGCCCATAGGAGGGTGTATGTGACGGTGGGTGCGTAGTGGGTGTATGTGACAGTGGCCCCATAGGAGGGTGTATGTTACAGTGGGCGCGTAGTAGGGTGTATGTGACAGTGGGCCCACAGGAGGGTGTATGTGACAGTGGGTAGATAGGAGGGTGTATGTGACAGTAGGCCCATAGGAGGGTGTATGTGACAGTGGGTGAATAGTAGGGTGTATATGAGAGTGGGCCCATAGGAGGGTGTATGTGACAGTGGGAGCATAGGAGGGTGTATGTGACAGTGGGTGCATATGAGGGTGTATGTGACAGTGGGTGCATAGGAGAGTGTATGTCACAGTGGGTGCATAATAGGGTGTATGTGACAGTGGGCGCGTAGGAGGGTGTATGTGACGGTGGGCGCATATGAGGGTGTTTGTGACAGTGGGTACTTAGGAGGGTGTATGTGACAGTGGGTGCATAGTAGGGTGTATGTGACAGTGGACCCATAGGAGGGTGTATGTGACAATGGGTGTATAGTAGGGTGTATATGAAAGTGGGTGCATATGTGGTTGTACGCGACAGTGGGCACATAGGAGGGTGTATATGACAGCGGGCGTGTAGGAGGGTGTATGTGAGAGTGGGCCCGTAGGAGGGTGTATGTGACAGTGGGTAAATAGGAGGGTGTGTGTGACATTTGGCCCATAGGAGTGTGTACGTGACAGTGGGTGCACAGGAGGGTGTATCTGACAGTGGGCACGTTGGAGGGTGTATGTGACAGTGTCCGCACAGCAGGGTGTATCTGACATTGGGTGCATAGTGGGGTGTATGTGACAGTGGGCCCATAGGTGGGTGTATGTGATAGTGGGTGCATAGGAAGGTGTATCTGACAGTGGGCCCATAGGAGGGTGTATGTGACAGTGTCCGCAGAGGTGGGGGTATGTGACAGTGGGTGCATAATAGGGTGTATGTGACAGTGGACCCATAGGAAGGTGTACGTGACAGTAGGTGCATAGTAGGGTGTATGTGACAATGGGTGCATGGTGGGGTTATGTTACATTGGGCCCATAGGATGGTGTATGTGACAGTGGGTTCATAGTAGGGTGTATGTGACAATGGGTGCATAGTGGGATTATGTTACAGTAGACCCATAGGAGGGTGTTTGTGACAGAGGGCCCATAGGAGGGTGTATGCGACAGTCGGTTCATTGTAGGGTGTATGTGACAGTGGGCCCATAGGAAGGTGTATGTGACAGTGGGCCCATAGGAGGGTGTATGTGATAGTGGGCCCAAAGGTGGGTGTATGAGACAGTGGGCCCATGGGAGGGTGTATGCGACAGTGGGTGCATAGCAGGGTGTATGTGACAGTGGGTGCACGGTAGAGTGTAGGTGACAGTGGGAGCGTAGGAGGGTGTATGTGACAGTGGGTGCATTATAGGGTGTATGAGACAATGGGTGCATAGTAAGGTGTATGTGACAGTGGGCGCGTAGGAGGGTGTATATGACAGTGTGCACATAGGAGGGTGTATGTGACAGTGGGCGTGTAGGAGGGTGCATGTGACAGTGGGTCCATAGGAGGGTGTATGTGACAGTGGGTAGAGAGGAGGGTGTATGTGACAGTTGGCCATTAGGAGGGTGTATGTGACAGTGGGTGCATAGTAGGGTGTATGTGACAGTGGGTGCATAGCAGGGTGTATGTGACAGTGCGCACATAGGAGGGTGTATGTGACAGTGGGTGCGTAGAAGGGTGTATGTGACAGTGGGCGCGTAGGAGGGTGTATGTGACAGTGGGTGCATAATAGGGTGTATGTGACAGTGGGCCCATAGGAAGTGCATGTGACAGTGGACCCATAGGAGGGCGTATATGACGGTGGGTGCGTAGTGGGTGTATGTGACAGTGGTCGCATAGGAGGGTGTATGTGACAGTGGGCCCATAGGAGGGTGTATGTGACAGTGCGTAGATAGGAGGGTGTATGAGACATTATGCCCTTAGGAGGGTATATGTGACAGTGGGTGAATAGTAGGATGTATATGAGAGTGGGCACATAGGAGGTTGTATGTGACAGTGGGTAGATAGGAGGGTGTGTGGGACATTTGGCCCATAGGAGTGTGTACATGACAGTGGGTGCACAGGAGGGTGTATCTGACATTGGGCACGTTGGAGGGTGTATGTGACAGTGTCCGCACAGCAGGGTGTATCTGACATTGGGTGCACAGTGGGGTGTATGTGACAGTGGGCCCATAGGTGGGGGTATGTGATAGTGGGTGCATAGGAAGGTGTATCTGACAATGGGCCCATAGGAGGGTGTATGTGACAGTGTCCCCAGAGGTGGGTGTATGTGACAGTGGGTGCATAATAGGGTGTATGTGACAGTGGACCCATAGGAGGGTGTACGTGACAGTAGGTGCATTGTAGGGTAGATGTGACAGTGGATGCATATGAGGGTTTATGTGACCGTGGGCCCATAGGACGGTGTATGTGACAGTGGGTGCATAGTAGGGTGTATGTGACAATGGGTGCATAGTGGGGTTATGTTACATTGGGCCCATAGGATGGTGTATGTGAAAGTGGGTGCATAGTAGGGTGTATGTGACAATGGGTGCATAGTGTGATTATGTTACAGTAGGCCCATAGGAGGGTGTATGAGAGAGTGGGCCCATAGGAGGGTGTATGCGACAGTGGGTTCATTGTAGGGTGTGTGTGACAGTGGGCCCATAGGAAGGTGTATGTGACAGTGGGCCCATAGGAGGGTATATGTGATAGTGGGCCCAAAGGAGGGTGTATGATACAGTGGGCCCATGGGAGGGTGAATGCGACAGTGGGTGCATAGGAGGGTGTATGTGACAGTGGGTGCATGGTAGAGTGTAGGTAACAGTGGGCGCGTAGGAGGGTGTATGTGAGAGTGGGTGCATTATAGGATGTATGTGACAATGGGTGCATAGTAGTGTGTATGTGACAGTGGGCGCGTAGGAGGGTGTATGTGACAGTGTGCACATAGGAGGGTGTATGTGACAATGGGCGTGTAGGAGGGTGCATGTGTCAGTGGGTCCATAGGAGGGTGTATGTGACAGTGGGTAGAGAGGAGGGTGTATGTGACATTTGGCCATTAGGAGGGTGTATGTGACAGTGGGTGCATAATAGGGTGTATGTGACAGTGGATGCATAGCAGGGTGTATGTGACAGTGCGCACATAGGAGGGTGTATGTGACAGTGGGTGCGTAGGAGGGTGTATGTGACAGTGGGCGCGTAGGAGGGTGTATGTGACAGTGGGTGCATTATAGGGTGTATGTGACAGTGGGCCCATAGGAAGAGTATGTGACAGTGGACCCATAGGAGGGCGTATGTGACGATGGGTGCGTAGTGGGTGTATGTGACAGTGGTCCCATAGGAGGGTGTATGTGACAGTGGGCCCATAGAAGGGTGTATCTGACACTGGGTATATAGGAGGGTGTATGTGATAGTGGGTGAATAGTAGGGTGTATATGAGAGTGGGCCCATAGGAGGGTGTATGTGACAGTGGGCGCGTAGGAGGGTGTATGTGACAGTGGGCGCTTATGAGGGTGTTTGTGACAGTTGGTGCATAGTAGGGTGTATGTGACAGTGGGCACATAGGAGGGTGTATGTGACAGCGGGCGTGTAGGAGGGTGTATGTGAAAGTGGGCCATAGGAGGGTGTATGTGACAGTGGGTAGATAGGAGGGTGTGTGTGACATTTGGCCCATAGGAGTGTGTACGTGATTGTGGGTGCACAGGAGGGTGTATCTGACAGTGGGCACGTTGGAGTGTGTATGTGACAGTGTCCGCAGAGGTGGGTGTATGTGACAGTGGGTGCATAATAGGGTGTATGTGACAGTGGACCCATATGAGGGTGTAGGTGACAGTATGTGCATAGTAGGGTAGATGTGACAGTGGATGCATATGAGGGTTTATGTGACCGTGGGCCCATAGGACGGTGTATGTGACAGTGGGTGCATAGTAGGGTGTATGTGACAATGGGTGCATAGTGGGGTTATGTTAAATTGGGCCCATAGGATTGTGTATGTGAGAGTGGGTGCATAGTAGGGTGTATGTGACAATGGGTGCATAGTGGGATTATGTTACAGTAGGCCCATAGGAGGGTGTATGTGACAGTGGGCCCATAGGAGGGTGTATGCGACAGTGGGTTCATTGTAGGGTGTATGTGACAGTGGGCCCATAGGAAGGTGTATGTGACAGAGGGCCCATAGGAGGGTGTATGTGATAGTGGGCCCAAAGGAGGGTGTATGAGACAGTGGGCATATAGGAGGGTGTATGCGACAGTGGGATCATTGTAGGGTGTATGTGACTGTGGGCCCATAGGAAGGTGTATGTGACAGTGGGCCCATAGGAGGGTGTATGTGATAGTGGGCCCAAAGGAGGGTGTATGAGACAGTGGGCCCATGGGAGGGTGTATGCGACAGTGGGTGCATAGGAGGGTGTATGTGACAGTGGGTGCATGGTAGAGTGTAGGTGACAGTGGGCGCGTAGGAGGGTGTATGTGACAGTGGGTGCATTATAGGGTGTATGTGACAATGGATGCATAGTAGGGTGTATGTGACAGTGGGCGCGTAGGAGGGTGTATGTGACAGTGTGCACATAGGAGGGTGTATGTGACAGTGGGCGTGTAGGAGGGTGCATGTGTCAGTGGGTCGATAGGAGGGTGTATGTGACAGTTGGTAGAGAGGAGGGTGTATGTGACAGTTGGCCATTAGGAAGTTGTATGTGACAGTGGGTGCAAAGTAGGGTGTATGTGACAGTGGGTGCATAGCAGGGTGTATGTGACAGTGCGCACATAGGAGGGTGTATGTGACAGTGGGTGCGTAGAAGGGTGTATGTGACAGTGGGCGCGTAGGAGGATGTATGTGACAGTGGGTGCATTATAGGGTGTATGTGACAGTGGGCCCATAGGAAGTGTATGTGACAGTGGACCCATAGGAGGGCGTATGTGACGGTGGGTGCGTAGTGGGTGTATGTGACAGTGGTCGCATAGGAGGGTGTATGTGACAGTGGGGCCATAGGAGGGTGTATGTGACAGTGGGTAGATAGGAGGGTGTATGTGACAGTGGGTGAATAGTAGGGTGGATATGAGAGTGGGCCCATAGGAGGGTGTATGTGACAGTGGGTAGATAGGAGGGTGTGTGTGACATTTGGCCCATAGGAGTGTGTACATGACAGTGGGTGCACAGGAGGTTGTATCTGACAGTGGGCACGTTGGAGGGTGTATGTGACAGTGTCCGCACAGCAGGGTGTATCTGACATTGGGTTCACAGTGGATTGTATGTGACAGTGGGCCCATAGAAGGGTGTATGTGATAGTGGGTGCATAGGAAGGTGTATCTGACAGTGGGCCAATAGGAGGGTGTATGTGACAGTGTCCGCAGAGGTGGGTGTATGTGACAGTGGGTGCATAACAGGGTGTATGTGACAGTGGACCCATAGGAGGGTGTACGTGACAGTAGGTGCATAGTAGGGTAGATGTGACAGTGGATGCATATGAGGGTTTATGTGACCGTGGGCCCATAGGACGGTGTATGTGACAGTGGGTGCATAGTAGGGTGTATGTGACAATGGGTGCATAGTGGGGTTATGTTACATTGGGCCCATAGGATGGTGTATGTGACAGTGGGTGCATAGTAGGGTGTATGTGACAATGGGTGCATAGTGGGATTATGTTACAGTAGGCCCATAGGAGGGTGTATGTGACAGTGGGTGCATAGTAAGGTGTATGTGACAGTGTCCGCATAGGAGGGTGTATGTGACAGTGGGTGCATAGTAGGGTGTATGTGACAGTGGCCCATAGGAGGGTGTATGTGACAGTGGGTGCATAGTAGGGTGTATTTGAAAGTGGGTGCATATGTGGGTGTATGTGACAGTGGGCACATAGGAGGGTGTATATGACAGCGGGCGTGTAGGAGGGTGTATGTGAGAGTGGGCCCATAGGAGGGTGTATGTGACAGTGGGTGCATAGTAGAGTATGTGACAATGGGTGCATAGTGGGGTTATGGGTGTTGTGTATGTGAGTGGGTGCATAGTAGGGTGTATGTGACAATGGGTGCATAGTGGGATTATGTTACAGTAGGCCCATAGGAGGGTGTATGTGACAGTGGGCCCATAGGAGGGTGTATGCGACAGTGGGTTCATTGTAGGGTGTATGTGACAGTGGGCCCATAGGAACGTGTATGTGACAGTGGGCCCATAGGAGGGTGTATGTGATAGTGGGCCCAAAGGAGGGTGTATGAGACAGTGGGCATATAGGAGGGTGTATGCGACAGTGGGATCATTGTAGGGTGTATGTGACTGTGGGCCCATAGGAAGGTGTATGTGACAGTGGGCCCATAGGAGGGTGTATGTGATAGTGGGCCCAAAGGAGGGTGTATGAGACAGTGGGCCCATGGGAGGGTGTATGCGACAGTGCATGCATAGGAGGGTGTATGTGACAGTGGGTGCATGGTAGAGTGTAGGTGACAGTGGGCGCGTAGGAGGGTGTATCTGAGAGTGGGTGCATTATAGGGTGTATGTGACAAAGGGTGCATAGTAGGGTGTATGTGACAGTGGGCGCGTAGGAGGGTGTATGTGACAGTGTGCACATAGGAGGGTGTATGTGACAGTGGGCGTGTAGGAGGGTGCATGTGTCAGTGGGTCGATAGGAGGGTGTATGTGACAGTTGGTAGAGAGGAGGGTGTATGTGACAGTTGGACATTAGGAAGTTGTATGTGACAGTGGGTGCAAAGTAGGGTGTATGTGACAGTGGGTGCATAGCAGGGTGTATGTGACAGTGCGCACATAGGAGGGTGTATGTGACAGTGGGTGCGTAGGAGGGTGTATGTGATAGTGGGCCCAAAGGAGGGTGTATGAGAGAGTGGGCTCATGGGAGGGTGTATGCGACAGTGGGTGCATAGGAGGATGTATGTGACAGTGGGTGCATGGTAGAGTGTAGGTGACAGTGGGCGCGTAGGAGGGTGTATGTGACAGTGGGTGCATTATAGGGTGTATGTGACAATGGGTGCATAGTAGGGTGTATGTGACAGTGGGCGCGTAGGAGGGTGTATGTGACAGTGTGCACATAGGAGGGTGTATGTGACAGTGGGCGTGTAGGAAGGTGCATGTGACAGTGGGTCCATAGGAGGGTGTATGTGACAGTGGGTAGAGAGGAGGGTGTATGTGACAGTTGGCCATTAGGAGGGTGTATGTGACAGTGGGTGCATAGTAGGGTGTATGTGACAGTGGGTGCATAGCAGGGTGTATGTGACAGTGCGCACATAGGAGGGTGTATGTGACAGTGGGTGCGTAGAAGGGTGTATGTGACAGTGGGCGCGTAGGAGGATGTATGTGACAGTGGGTGCATTATAGGGTGTATGTGACAGTGGGCCCATAGGAAGTGTATGTGACAGTGGACCCATAGGAGGGCGTATGTGACGGTGGGTGCGTAGTGGGTGTATGTGACAGTGGTCGCATAGGAGGGTGTATGTGACAGTGGGGCCATAGGAGGGTGTATGTGACAGTGGGTAGATAGGAGGGTGTATGTGACAGTGGGTGAATAGTAGGGTGGATATGAGAGTGGGCCCATAGGAGGGTGTATGTGACAGTGGGTAGATAGGAGGGTGTGTGTGACATTTGGCCCATAGGAGTGTGTACATGACAGTGGGTGCACAGGAGGTTGTATCTGACAGTGGGCACGTTGGAGGGTGTATGTGACAGTGTCCGCACAGCAGGGTGTATCTGACATTGGGTTCACAGTGGGGTGTATGTGACAGTGGGCCCATAGAAGGGTGTATGTGATAGTGGGTGCATAGAAAGGTGTATCTGACAGTGGGCCCATAGGAGGGTGTATGTGACAGTGTCCGCAGAGGTGGGTGTATGTGACAGTGGGTGCATAACAGGGTGTATGTGAGAGTGGACCCATAGGAGGGTGTACGTGACAGTGGGTGCATAGTAGGGTGTATGTGACAATGGGTGCATAGTGGGGTTATGTTACATTGGGTCCATAGGTTGGTGTATGTGACAGTGGGTGCATAGTAGGGTGTATGTGACAATGGGTGCATAGTGGGATTATGTTACAGTAGGCCCATAGGAGGGTGTATGTGACAGTGGGTGCATATTAAGGTGTATGTGACAGTGTCCGCATAGGAGGGTGTATGTGACAGTGGGTGCATAGTAGGGTGTATGTGACAGTGGCCCATAGGAGGGTGTATGTGACAGTGGGTGCATAGTAGGGTGTATTTGAAAGTGGGTGCATATGTGGGTGTATGTGACAGTGGGCACATAGGAGGGTGTATATGACAGCGGGCGTGTAGGAGGGTGTATGTGAGAGTGGGCCCATAGGAGGGTGTATGTGACAGTGGGTGCATAGTAGGGTGTATGTGACAATGGGTGCATAGTGGGGTTATGTTACATTGGGCCCATAGGATGGTGTATGTGAAAGTGGGTGCATAGTAGGGTGTATGTGACAATGGGTGCATAGTGGGATTATGTTACAGTAGGCCCATAGGAGGGTGTATGAGAGAGTGGGCCCATAGGAGTGTGTATGCGACTGTGGGTTCATTGTAGGGTGTATGTGACAGTGGGCCCATAGGAAGGTGTATGTGATAGTGGGCCCAAAGGAGGGTGTATGATACAGTGGGCCCATGGGAGGGTGTATGTGACAGTGGGTGCATGGTAGAGTGTAGGTGACAGTGGGCGCGTAGGAGGGTGTATGTGAGAGTGGGTGCATTATAGGGTGTATGTGACAATGGGTGCATAGTAGTGTGTATGTGACAGTGGGCGCGTAGGAGGGTGTATGTGACAGTGTGCACATAGGAGGGTGTATGTGACAGTGGGCGTGTAGGAGGGTGCATGTGTCAGTGGGTCCATAGGAGGGTGTATGTGACAGTGGGTAGAGAGGAGGGTGTATGTGACAGTTGGCCATTAGGAGGGTGTATGTGACAGTGGGTGCATAGTAGGGTGTATGTGACAGTGGGTGCATAGCAGGGTGTATGTGACAGTGCGCACATAGGAGGGTGTATGTGACAGTGGGTGCGTAGGAGGGTGTATGTGACAGTGGGCCCATAGGAGGGTGTATGTGATAGTGGGCCCAAAGGAGGGTGTATGAGAGAGTGGGCTCATGGGAGGGTGTATGCGACAGTGGGTGCATAGGAGGATGTATGTGACAGTGGGTGCATGGTAGAGTGTAGGTGACAGTGGGCGCGTAGGAGGGTGTATGTGACAGTGGGTGCATTATAGGGTGTATGTGACAATGGATGCATAGTAGGGTGTATGTGACAGTGGGCGCGTAGGAGGGTGTATGTGACAGTGTGCACATAGGAGGGTGTATGTGACAGTGGGCGTGTAGGAAGGTGCATGTGACAGTGGGTCCATAGGAGGGTGTATGTGACAGTGGGTAGAGAGGAGGGTGTATGTGACAGTTGGCCATTAGGAGGGTGTATGTGACAGTGGGTGCATAGTAGGGTGTATGTGACAGTGGGTGCATAGCAAGGTGTATGTGACAGTGCGCACATAGGAGGGTGTATGTGACAGTGGGTGCGTAGAAGGGTGTATGTGACAGTGGGCGCGTAGGAGGATGTATGTGACAGTGGGTGCATTATAGGGTGTATGTGACAGTGGGCCCATAGGAAGTGTATGTGACAGTGGACCCATAGGAGGGCGTATGTGAAGGTGGGTGCGTAGTGGGTGTATGTGACAGTGGTCGCATAGGAGGGTGTATGTGACAGTGGGGCCATAGGAGGGTGTATGTGACAGTGGGTAGATAGGAGGGTGTATGTGACAGTGGGTGAATAGTAGGGTGGATATGAGAGTGGGCCCATAGGAGGGTGTATGTGACAGTGGGTAGATAGGAGGGTGGGTGTGACATTTGGCCCATAGGAGTGTGTACATGACAGTGGGTGCACAGGAGGTTGTATCTGACAGTGGGCACGTTGGAGGGTGTATGTGACAGTGTCCGCACAGCAGGGTGTATCTGACATTGGGTTCACAGTGGATTGTATGTGACAGTGGGCCCATAGAAGGGTGTATGTGATAGTGGGTGCATAGGAAGGTGTATCTGACAGTGGGCCCATAGGAGGGTGTATGTGACAGTGTCCGCAGAGGTGGGTGTATGTGACAGTGGGTGCATAACAGGGTGTATGTGACAGTGGACCCATAGGAGGGTGTACGTGACAGTAGGTGCATAGTAGGGTAGATGTGACAGTGGATGCATATGAGGGTTTATGTGACCGTGGGCCCATAGGACGGTGTATGTTACAGTGGGTGCAAAGTAGGGTGTATGTGACAATTGGTGCATAGTGGGGTTATGTTACATTGGGCCCATAGGATGGTGTATGTGAAAGTGGGTGCATAGTAGGGTGTATGTGACAATGGGTGCATAGTGGGATTATGTTACAGTAGGCCCATAGGAGGGTGTATGTGACAGTGGGTGCATAGTAAGGTGTATGTGACAGTGTCCGCATAGGAGGGTGTATGTGACAGTGGGTGCATAGTAGGGTGTATGTGACAGTGGCCCATAGGAGGGTGTATGTGACAGTGGGTGCATAGAAGGGTGTATATGAAAGTGGGTGCATATGTGGGTGTATGTGACAGTGGGCACATAGGAGGGTGTATATGACAGCGGGCGTGTAGGAGGGTGTATGTGAGAGTGGGCCCATAGGAGGGTGTATGTGAGAGTGGCTAGATAGGAGGGTGTGTCGACATTTGGCCCATAGGAGATTGTACGTGACAGTGGGTGCACAGGAGGGTGTATCTGACAGTGGGCACGTTGGAGGGTGTATGTGACAGTGTCTGCACAGCAGGGTGCACCTGACTGTGTCTGCATAGGAGGGTTTATGTGACCGTGGGCCCATAGGACGGTGTATGTGACAGTGGGTGGATATTAGGGTGTATGTGACAATGGGTGCATAGTGGGGTTATGTTACATTGGGCCCATATGATGGTGTATGTGACAGTGGTTGCACAGTAGGGTGTATGTGACAATGGGTGTATAGTGAGATTATGTTACAGTAGGCCCATAGGAGGGTGTATGTGACAGTGGGCCCATAGGAGGGTGTATGCGACAGTGGGTTCATTGTAGGGTGTATGTGACAGTGGGCCCATAGGAAGGTGTATGTGACAGTTGGCCCATAGGAGGGTGTATGTGATAGTGGGCCCAAAGGAGGGCGTATGACACAGTGGGCCCATGGGTGGGTGTATGCGACAGTGGGTGCATAGGAGGGTGTATGTGACAGTGGGTGCATGGTAGAGTGTAGGTGACAGTTGGCGCGTAGGAGGGTGTATCTGAGAGTGGGTGCATTATAGGGTGTCTGTGACAATGGGTGGATAGTAGGGTGTATGTGACAGTGGGCGCGTAGGAGGGTGTATGTGACAGTGTGCACATAGGAGGGTGTATGTGAGAGTGGGCGTGTAGGAGGGAGCATGTGTCAGTGGGTCCATAGGAGGGTGTATGTGACAGTGGGTAGAGAGGAGGGTGTATGTGACAGTTGGCCATTACGAAGTTGTATGTGACAGTGGGTGCATAGTAGGGTGTATGTGACAGTGGGTGCATAGCAGGGTGTATGTGACAGTGCGCACATAGGAGGGTGTATGTGACAGTGGGTGCCTAGGAGGGTGTATGTGACAGTGGGCGCGTAGGAGGGTGTATGTGACAGTGGGTGCATTATAGGGTGTATGTGACAGTGGGCCCATAGGAAGTGTATGTGACAGTGGACCCATAGGAGGGCGTATGTGACGGTGTGTGCGTAGTGGGTTTATGTGACAGTGGTCCCATAGGAGGGTGTATGTGACAGTGGGCCCATAGGAGGGTGTATGTGACAGTGGGTAGATAGGAGGGTGTATGTGACATTATGCCCATAGGAGGGTGTATGTGACAGTGGGTGAATAGTAGGGTGTATATGAGAGTGGGCCCATAGGAGGGTGTATGTGACAGTGGGCGCGTAGGAGGGTATATGTGACAGTGGGCGCTTATGAGGGTGTTTGTGACAGTGGGTGCATAGTAGGGTGTATGTGACAGTGGGCACATAGGAGGGTGTATGTGACAGCGGGCGTGTAGGAGGGTGTATGTGAGAGTGGGCCCATAGGAGGGTGTATGTGACAGTGGGTAGATAGGAGGGTGTGTGTGACATTTGGCCCATAGGAGGGTGTATGTGACAGTGGGTGATTAGTAGGGTGTATATGACAGTGGGCCCATAGGAGGGTGTATGTGACAGTGGGTGCATAGGAGAGTGTATGTCACAGTTGGTGCATAATAGGGTGTAGGTGACAGTGGGCGCGTAGGAGGGTGTATGTGACGGTGGGCGCATATGAGGGTGTTTGTGACAGTGGGTATTTAGGAGGGTGTATGTGACAGTGGGTGCATAGTAGGGTGTATGTGACATTGGACCCATAGGAGGGTGTATGTGACAGTGGGTGTATAGTAGGGTGTATATGAAAGTGGGTGCATATGTGGTTGTACGGGACAGTGGGCACATAGGAGGGTGTATATGACAGCGGGCGTGTAGGAGGGTGTATGTGAGAGTGGGCTCGTAGGAGGGTGTATGTGACAGTGGGTAGATAGGAGGGTGTGTGTGACATTTGGCCCATAGGAGTGTGTACGTGACAGTGGGTGCACAGGATGGTGTATCTGACAGTGGGCACGTTGGAGGGTGTATGTGACAGTGTCCGCACAGCAGGGTGTATCTGACAGTGGGCCCATAGGTGGGTGTATGTGATAGTGGGTGCATAGGAAGGTGTATCTGACAGTGGGCCCATAGGAGGGTGTATGTGACAGTGTCCGCAGAGGTGGGTGTATGTGACAGTGGGTGCATAATAGGGTGTATGTGACAGTGGACCCATAGGAGGGTGTACGTGACAGTAGGTGCATAGTAGGGTAGATGTGACAGTGGATGCATATGAGGGTTTATGTGACCGTGGGCCCATAGGACGGTGTATGTGACAGTGGGTGCATAGTAGGGTGTATGTGACAATGGGTGCATGGTGGGGTTATGTTACATTGGGCCCATAGGATGGTGTATGTGACAGTGGGTTCATAGTAGGGTGTATGTGACAATGGGTGCATAGTGGGATTATGTTACAGTAGACCCATAGGAGGGTGTTTGTGACAGAGGGCCCATAGGAGGGTGTATGCGACAGTGGGTTCATTGTAGGGTGTATGTGACAGTGGGCCCATAGGAAGGTGTATGTGACAGTGGGCCCATAGGAGGGTGTATGTGATAGTGGGCCCAAAGGAGGGTGTATGAGACAGTGGGCCCATGGGAGGGTGTATGCGACAGTGGGTGCATAGCAGGGTGTATGTGACAGTGGGTGCACGGTAGAGTGTACGTGACAGTGGGAGCGTAGGAGGTGTATGTGACAGTGGGTGCATTATAGGGTGTATGAGACAATGGGTGCATAGTAGGGTGTATGTGACAGTGGGCGCGTAGGAGGGTGTATGTGACAATGTGCACATAGGAGGGTGTATGTGACAGTGGGCGTGTAGGAGGGTGCATGTGACAGTGGGTCCATAGGAGGGTGTTTGTGACAGTGGGTAGAGAGGAGGGTGTATGTGACAGTTGGCCATTAGGAGGGTGTATGTGACAGTGGGTGCATAGTAGGGTTATGTGACAGTGGGTGCATAGCAGGGTGTATATGACAGTGCGCACATAAGAGGGTGTATGTGACAGTGGGTGCGTAGAAGGGTGTATGTGACAGTGGGCGCGTAGGAGGGTGTATGTGACAGTGTGTGCATTATAGGGTGTATGTGACAGTGGGCTCATACGAAGTGCATGTGACAGTGGACCCATAGGAGGGCGTATGTGACGGTGGGTGCGTAGTGGGTGTATGTGACAGTGGTCGCATAGGAGGGTGTATGTGACAGTGGGCCCATAGGAGGGTGTATGTGACAGTGCGTAGATAGGAGGGTGTATGTGACATTATGCCCTTAGGAGGGTATATGTGACAGTGGGTGAATAGCAGGATGTATATGAGAGTGGGCACATAGGAGGGTGTATGTGACAGTGGGTAGATAGGAGGGTGTGTGGGACATTTGGCCCATAGGAGTGTGTACATGACAGTGGGTGCACAGGAGGGTGTATCTGACAGTGGGCACGTTGGAGGATGTATGTGACAGTGTCCGCACAGCAGGGTGTATCTGACATTGGGTGCACAGTGGGGTGTATGTGACAATGGGCCCATAGGTGGGTGTATGTGATAGTGGGTGCATAGGAAGGTGTATCTGACAATGGGCCCATAGGAGGGTGTATGTGACAGTGTCCGCAGAGGTGGGTGTATGTGACAGTGGGTGCATAATAGGGTGTATGTGACAGTGGACCCATAGGAGGGTGTACGTGACAGTAGGTGCATTGTAGGGTAGATGTGACAGTGGATGCATATGAGGGTTTATGTGACCGTGGGCCCATAGGAGGGTGTATGTGACAGTGGGTGCATAGTAGGGTGTATGTGACAATGGGTGCATAGTGGGGTTATGTTACATTGGGCCCATAGGATGGTGTATGTGAAAGTGGGTGCATAGTAGGGTGTATGTGACAATGGGTGCATTATAGGGTGTATGTGACAATGGGTGCATAGTAGGGTGTATGTGACAGTGGGCGCGTAGGAGGGTGTATGTGACAGTGTGCACATAGGAGGGTGTATGTGACAGTGGGCATGTAGGAGGGTGCCTGTGAGAGTGGGTCCATAGGAGGGTGTATGTGACAGTGGGTAGAGAGGAGGGTGTATGTGACAGGTGGCCATTAGGAGGGTGTATGTGACAGTGGGTGCATAGTAAGGTGTATGTGACAATGGGTGCATAGTGGGGTTATGTTACATTGGGCCCATAGGATGGTGTATGTGAAAGTGGGTGCATAGTAGGGTGTATGTGACAATGGGTGCATTATAGGGTGTATGCGACAATGGGTGCATAGTGGGATTATGTTACAGTAGGCCCATAGGAGGGTGTATGTGACAGTGGGACCATAGGAGGGTGTACGCGACAGTGGGTTCATTGTAGGTTGTATGTGACTGTGGGCCCATAGGAAGTTGTATGTGACAGTGGGCCCATAGGAGGGTGTATGTGATAGTGGGCCCAAAGGAGGGTGTATGAGACAGTGGGCCCATGGGAGGGTGTATGCGACAGTGGGTGCATTATAGGGTGTATGTGACAATGGGTGCATAGTAGGGTGTATGTGACAGTGGGCGCGTAGGAGGGTGTATGTGACAGTGTGCAAATAGGAGGGTGTATGTGACAGTGGGCGTGTTGGAGGGTGCATGTGACAGTGGGTCCATAGGAGGGTGTATGTGACAGTGGGTAGAGAGGAGGGTGTATGTGACAGTGGGTGCATAGCAGGGTGTATGTGACAGTGCGCACATAGGAGGGTGTATGTGACAGTGGGCGCGTAGAAGGGTGTATGTGACAGTGTGTGCATTATAGGGTGTATGTGACAGTGGGCCCATAGGAAGTGTATGTGACAGTGGACCCATAGGAGGGCGTATGTGACGGTTGGTGCGTAGTGGGTGTATGTGACAGTGGTCGCATAGGAGGGTGTATGTGACAGTGGGCCCATAGGAGGGTGTATGTGACAGTGGGTAGATAGGAGGGTGTATGTGACAGTGGGTGAATAGTAGGGTGGATATGAGAGTGGGCCCATAGGAGGGTGTATGTGACAGTGGGTAGATAGGAGGGTGTGTGTGACATTTGGCCCATAGGAGTGTGGACATGACAGTGGGTGCACAGGAGGTTGTATCTGACAGTGGGCACGTTGGAGGGTGTATGTGACAGTGTCCGCACAGCAGGGTGTATCTGACATTGGGTTCACAGTGGGGTGTATGTGACAGTGGGCCCATAGAAGGGTGTATGTGATAGTGGGTGCATAGGAAGGTGTATCTGACAGTGGGCCCATAGGAGGGTGTATGTGACAGTGTCCGCAGAGGTGGGTGTATGTGACAGTGGGTGCATAATAAGGTGTATGTGACAGTGGACCCATAGGAGGGTGTACGTGACAGTAAGTGCATAGTAGGGTAGATGTGACAGTGGATGCATATGAGGGATTATGTGACCGTGGGCCCATAGGACGGTGTATGTGACAGTGGGTGCATAGTAGGGTGTATGTGACAATGGGTGCATAGTTGGGTTATGTTACGTTGGGCCCATAGGATAGTGTATGTGACAGTGGGTGCATAGTAGGGTGTATGTGACAATGGGTGCATAGTGGGATTATGTTACAGTAGGCCCATAGGAGGGTGTATGTGACAGTGGGTGCATAGTAAGGTGTATGTGACAGTGTCCGCATAGGAGGGTATATGTGACAGTGGGTGCATAGTAGGGTGTATGTGACAGTGGCCCATAGGAGGGTGTATGTGACAGTGGGTGCATAGTAGGGTGTATATGAAAGTGGGTGCATATGTGGGTGTATGTGACAGTGGGCACATAGGAGGGTGTATGTGACAGCGGGCGTGTAGGAGGGTGTATGTGAGAGTGGGCCCATAGGAGGGTGTATGTGAGAGTGGCTAGATAGGAGGGTGTGTCGACATTTGGCCCATAGGAGGTTGTACGTGACAGTGGGTGCACAGGAGGGTGTATCTGAGAGTGGGCACGTTGGAGGGTGTATGTGACAGTGTCTGCACAGCAGGGTGTACCTGACAGTGTCTGCATAGGAGGGTGTATGTGACAATGGGTGCATAGTAGGGTGTATGTGACAGTGGGTGCATAGTAGGGTAGATGTGACATTGGATGCATATGAGGGTTTATGTGACCGTGGGCCCATAGGACGGTGTATGTGACAGTGGGTGCATAGTAGGGTGTATGTGACAATGGGTGCATAGTGGGGTTATGTTACATTGGGCCCATATGATGGTGTATGTGACAGTGGTTGCACAGTAGGGTGTATGTGACAATGGGTGTATAGTGGGATTATGTTACAGTAGGCCCATAGGAGGGTGTATGTGACAGTGGGCCCATAGGAGGGTGTATGCGACAGTGGGTTCATTGTAGGGTGTATGTGACAGTGGGCCCATAGGAAGGTGTATGTGACAGTGGGCCCATAGGTGGGTGTATGTGATAGTGGGCCCAAAGGAGGGTGTATGACACAGTGGGCCCATGGGAGGGTGTATGCGACAGTGGGTGCATAGGAGGGTGTATGTGACAGTGGGTGCATGGTAGAGTATAGGTGACAGTGGGCGCGTAGGAGGGTGTATCTGAGAGTGGGTGCATTATAGGGTGTCTGTGACAATGGGTGCATAGTAGGGTGTATGTGACAGTGGGCGCGTAGGAGGGTGTATGTGACAGTGTGCACATAGGAGGGTGTATGTGACAGTGGGCGTGTAGGAGGGTGCATGTGTCAATGGGTCCATAGGAGGGTGTATGTGACAGTGGGTAGAGAGGAGAGTGTATGTGACAGTTGGCCATTAGGAAGTTGTATGTGACAGTGGGTGCATAGTAGGGTGTATGTGACAGTGGGTGCATAACAGGGTGTATGTGACAGTGCGCACATAGGAGGGTGTATGTGACAGTGGGTGCGTAGGAGGGTGTATGTGACAGTGGGCGCGTAGGAGTGTGTATGTGACAGTGGGTGCATTATAGGGTGTATGTGACAGTGGGCCCATAGGAAGTGTATGTGACAGTGGACCCATAGGAGGGCGTATGTGAAGGTGTGTGCGTAGTGGGGGTATGTGACAGTGGTCCCATAGGAGGGTGTATGTGACAGTGGGCCCATAGGAGGGTGTATGTGACAGTGGGTAGATAGGAGGGTGTATGTGACATTATGCCCATACGAGGGTGTATGTGACAGTGGGTGAATAGTAGGGTGTATATGAGAGTGGGCCCATAGGAGGGTGTATGTGTCAATGGGCGCGTAGGAGGGTGTATGTGACAGTGGGCGCTTATGGGGGTGTTTGTGACAGTGGGTGCATAGAAGGGTGTATGTGACAGTGGGCACACAGGAGGGTGTATGTGACAGCGGGCGTGTAGGAGGGTGTATGTAAGAGTGGGCCCATAGGAGGGTGTATGTTACAGTGGGTAGATAGGAGGGTGTGTGTGACATTTGGCCCGTAGGAGTGTGTACCTTACAGTGGGTGCACAGGAGGGTGTATCTGACAGTGGGCACGTTGGAGGGTGTATGTGACAGTGTCGGCAAAGCAGGGTTATCTGACAGTGGGTGCATAGCAGGGTGTATGTGACAGTGAGTGCATATGACGGTGTATGTGACAGTAGGTGCATAGGAGGGTGTATGTCACAGTGGGTGCATAGTAGGGTGTATGTGAAAATGGGCGCGTAGGAGGGTGTATGTTACAGTGGTTGCATATGAGGGTGTTTGTGACAGTGTGTGCTTAGGAGCGTGTATGTGACAGTGGGTGCAGAGTAAGGTGTATGTGACAGTGTCCGCATAGGAGGGTGTATGTGACAGTGGGTGCATAGTAGGGTGTATGTGACAGTGGGCCCATAGGAGGGTGTATGTGACAGTGGGTGCATAGTAGGGTGTATATGAAAGTGGGTGCATATGTGGGTGTATGTGACAGTGGGCACATAGGAGGGTGTATGTGACAGCGGGCGTATAGGAGGGTGTATGTGAGAGTGGGCCCATAAGAGGGTGTATGTGACAGTGGGTAGATAGCAGGGTGTGTCGACATTTGGCCCATAGGAGGTTGTACGTGACAGTGGGTGCACAGGAGGGTGTATCTGACAGTGGGCACGTTGGAGGGTATATGTGACAGTGTCTGCACAGCAGGGTGCACCTGAGAGTGTCTGCATAGGAGGGTGTATGTGACAGTGGGTGCATAGTAGGGTGTATGTGACAGTGGGTGCATAGGAGGGTGTATATGACAATGGGCGCATAGGAGGGTGTATGTGACAGTGGGTCCGTAAGAGGGTGTATGTGACAGTGGGGGCATATGAGGATGTATGTGACAGTGGGTGCTTAGGAGGGTGTATGTGACAGTGGGTGCATAATAGGGTGTATGTGACAGTGGGCCCATAGGAGGGTGTATGTGAGAGTGGCTCGATAGGAGGGTGTTTCGACATTTGGCCCATAGGAGGTTGTACGTGACAGTGGGTGCACAGGAGGGTGTATCTGACAGTGGGCACGTTGGAGGGTGTATGTGACAGTGTCTGCACAGCAGGGTGTACCTGACAGTGTCTGCATAGGAGGGTGTATGTGACAGTGGGTGCATAGTAGGGTGTATGTGACAGTGGGTGCGTAGTAGGGTAGATGTGACAGTGGATGCATATGAGGGTTTATGTGACCGTGGGCCCATAGGACGGTGTATGTGACAGTGGGTGCATAGTAGGGTGTATGTGACAATGGGTGAATAGTGGGGTTATGTTACATTGGGCCCATATGATGGTGTATGTGACAGTGGTTGCACAGTAGGGTGTATGTGACAATGGGTGTATAGTGGGATTATGTTACAGTTGGCCCATAGGAGGGTGTATGTGACAGTGGGCCCATAGGAGGGTGTATGCGACAGTGGGTTCATTGTAGGGTGTATGTGACATTGGGCCCATAGGAAGGTGTATGTGACAGTGGGCCCATAGGAGGGTGTATGTGATAGTGGGCCCAAAGGAGGGTGTATGACACAGTGGGCCCATGGGAGGGTGTATGCGACAGTGGGTGCATAGGAGGGTGTATGTGACAGTGGTTGCATGGTAGAGTGTAGGTGACAGTGGGCGCGTAGGAGGGTGTATCTGAGAGTGGGTGCATTATAGGGTGTCAGTGACAATGGGTGCATAGTAGGGTGTATGTGACAGTGGGCGCGTAGGAGGGTGTATGTGACAGTGTGCACATAGGAGGGTGTATGTGACAGTGGGCGTGTAGGAGGGTGCATGTGTCAGTGGGTCCATAGGAGGGTGTATGTGACAGTGGGTAGAGAGGAGGGTGTATGTGACAGTTGGCCATTAGGAAGTTGTATGTGACAGTGGGTGCATAGTAGGGTGTATGTGACAGTGGGTGCATAGCAGCGTGTATGTGACAGTGCGCACATAGGAGGGTGTATGTGACAGTGGGTGCGTAGGAGGGTGTATGTGACAGTGGGCGCGTAGGAGGGTGTATGTGACAGTGGGTGCATTATAGGGTGTATGTGACAGTGGGCCCATAGGAAGTGTATGTGACAGTGGACCCATAGGAGGGCGTATGTGACGGTGTGTGCGTAGTGGGTGTATGTGACAGTGGTCCCATAGGAGGGTGTATGTGACAGTGGGCCCATAGGAGGGTGTATGTGACAGTGGGTAGATAGGAGGGTGTGTGTGACATTATGCCCATAGGAGGGTGTATATGACAGTGGGTGAATAGTAGGGTGTATATGAAAGTGGGCCCATAGGAGGGTGTATGTGACAGTGGGCGCGTAGGAGGGTGTATGTGACAGTGGGCGATTATGAGGGTGTTTGTGACAGTAGGTGCATAGTAGGGTGTATGTGACAGTGGGCACATAGGAGGGTGTATGTGACAGCGGGCGTGTAGGAGGGTGTATGTGAGAGTGGGCCCATAGGAGGGTGTATGTGAGAGTGGGTAGATAGGAGGGAGTGTGTGACATTTGGCCCATAGGAGTGTGTACCTGACAGTGGGTGCACAGGAGGGTGTATCTGACAGTGGGCACGTTGGAGGGTGTATGTGACAGTGTCCGCAAAGCAGGGTTATCTGACAGTGGGTGCATAGCAGGGTGTATGTGACAGTGAGTGCATATGAGGGTGTATGTGACAGTAGGTGCATAGGAGGGTGTATGTCACAGTGGGTGCATAGTAGGGTGTATGTGACAATGGGCGCGTAGGAGGGTGTATGTTACAGTGGGTGCATATGAGGGTGTTTGTGACAGTGTGTGCTTAGGAGGGTGTATGTGACAGTGGGTGCATAGTAAGGTGTATGTAACAGTGTCCGCATAGGAGGGTGTATGTGACAGTGGGTGTATAGTAGGGTGTATGTGACAGTGGGCCCATAGGAGGGTGTATGTGACAGTGGGTGCATAGTAGGGTGTATATGAAAGTGGGTGCATATGTGGGTGTATGTGACAGCGGGCGTGTAGGAGGGTGTATTTGAGAGTGGGCCCATAAGAGGGTGTATGTGACAGTGGGTAGATAGGAGGGTGTTTCGACATTTGGCCCATAGGAGGTTGTACGTGACAGTGGGTGCACAGGAGGGAGTATCTGACAGTGGACACGTTGGAGGGTGTATGTGACAGTGTCTGCACAGCAGGGTGTACCTGAGAGTGTCTGCATAGGAGGGTGTATGTGACAGTGGGTGCATAGTAGGGTGTATGTGACAGTGGGTGCATAGGAGGGTGTATATGACAGTGGGCGCATAGGAGGGTGTATGTGACAGTGGGTCCGTAAGAGGGTGTATGTGACAGTGGGCGCATATGAGGATGTATGTGACAGTGGGTGCTTAGAAGGGTGTATGTGACAGTGGGTGCATAATAGGGTGTATGTGACAGTGGGTGCATAGGAGGGTGCATGTGACAGTGGGCCCATAGGAGGGTGTATGTGACAGTGGGTGCATAATATGGTGTATGTGACTGTGGGCGCGTAGGAGGGTGTATGTGACAGTGGGCCCATAGGATGGTGTATGTTACAGTGGATGCATAGTAGGGTGTATGTGACAGTGGGTGCATATGAGGGTGTATGTGACGGTGTGTGCATAGGAGGGTGTATGTGACATTGGGTGCATAGTAGAATGTAGGTGACAGTGGGCGCGTAGGAGGGTGTATGTGACAGTGGGTGCATTATAGGGTGTATGTGACAATGGATGCATAGTAGGGTGTATGTGTCAGTGGGCGTGTAGGAGGGTGCATGTGACAATGGGTCCATAGGAGGGTGTATGTGACAGTGGGCGTGTAGGAGGGTGCATGTGACAGTGGGTCCATAGGAGGGTGTATGTGACAGTGGGTAGATAGGAGGGTGTATGTGACAGTTGGCCATTAGGAGGGTGTATGTGACAGTGGGTGCATAGTAGGGTGTATGTGACAGTGGGTGCATATGAGGGTGTATGTCACAGTGGGTGCATAATAGAGTGTATGTGACAGTGGGTGCTTAGGAGGGTGTATGTGACAGTGGGTGCATAGTAGGGTGTATGTGAGAGTGTCCGCATAGGAGGGTGTATGTGACAGTGGCTGCATAGTAAGGTGTATGTGACAGTGGGCACATAGTAGGGTGTATGTGACAACGGGCGTGTAGGAGGGTGTATGTGAGAGTGGGCCCATAGGAAGGTGTATGTGACAGTAGGTAGATAGGAGGGTGTTTATTATTATTATTATTATTAAGATGCGAGTGACATTTTTACAAAAAGTCTCATCATTCGAATTTTCAACTCTTCAGTGACGGTTGGAAGTATCTCCATCAGTTTGTCTCGTCTGATGTATCAAATGCTCGGCTCATGTGTATGCGAAGAATCTCGACTGCGAAGCGATATTTCTGTGCCTTGGCACACAACCACCGATACCTGGGCACTACGTCAACCGTACTTCGACTATGGAATCCACAATGCTCGTTCTGCTGGAAAGAGTCAACATTGTAGAGATTGGAACATTACAAATATTTGTGTATAACAACAGACTGTGTCTCCTCCCCCGCCAATAGAAGGGTTTTGTTTACAGACACTAGCGACAGACGAGCTATTCACGAAGAATATATAACACACCTGTACAAACGATTCACGTGTCGTGCGCACATGTAACGCCATTTCGTATCGAAGAGAACCAACCGCGTCGCTCTTCCCGGTTTTAGTTAGTGGATTATACGTGGATTTCCCGCCGTCGAGCACTACTTAATGGTACATAACACGTTTCATACAGTTAAATATTTGAAAAAATGCAGGGCTGCTACGCAACTGTTCCGCAGTCAAAAAGAAAATCGTACAGAAACCATATCCTAAGGATACGGACGGTTGTCTACGAATGTCACAAACGTATTGGGTAAGTCACTGTTGCGAATTACTTTATGTTGTATATCCGAGGTCGTGACATGATGTCAATATATGTGTGTGTGCGCGCGCGCATGCGTGTTTGTGTGCACGAGTCTGCGCGTGTCTGCTCATATCGGTGAGCGTCTTTGCATATCTGTATGTGTCTGTGCGTGCATGCGTGGGCCTGCGCGTACCTGTGCGTGCATGCGCGTGCCTGTGTGTGCCTGTGCGTGCCTGTGCGTGCCTGTGCGTGCCTGTGCGTGCCTGTGCGTGCCTGTGCGTGCCTGTGCGTGCCTGTGCGTGCCTGTGCGTGCCTGTGCGTGCCTGTGCGTGCCTGTGCGTGCCTGTCCGTGGCTGTGCGTCCCTGTGCGTGCTTGTGCGTGCCAGCGCGCACCAGCGCGTGCAAGCACGTGCTTGCGGGTGCTGGCGCGTACCTGCGCGTGTCTGTGCGTGTCTGTGCGTGTCTGTGCGTGCCTGTGACCAACTTGCAGCAAACCAAAATCGTACCGAACACATCGATCGGAAAATAAATTTCATTTTAACTCCCGATGATATAAACTGTCACAGAGAGAAATTGGATGCTGTACTTGTTTAAACTTGAATAACAAAGAATAATATATTGTGAACACGGACAGTCATCCATATACACAATCACGTGGTTTATCCCGGTTCAGTTTATTTATAAAACATAACTCAAACTAATTCTATGCGATGCGTCACGGGCAATTAGTGCCCCTGGTGGATGGTGAACAGTACCATTGCCACAAAATGTGTTTGAGTTGACACAAACCCTTTGGCATTTACTGTTGACAATGCTAATAGAATGTGTTTCAGATTGGTGTGTACATTTGGTTGTTTTCAAGTTTGTTCTATTAAAGGGAATAAAAACACATATTGCTTGAATTCATGTTATATTATATCCTGCTATCTATTTCCACATCCACCAAGCCAAAAAAATCCAAAAAATTCAATGAATTATAAATTCCACATTTTATGCTGTGCATCCGGACATTTTCGAATATGCATATTTTTGGCGCGCTTTTCGGGATGCCGAGATGTGACGTCACTTATGACTCAAACTCGCATCAGACCGACTCTTTCCATGCATTCAGAGCATGTTTATAAGTATAGGTTTTGGGTCGAAACGAGCGTCAGAATTAGTTATTGTGCAATTTTCTGACGTAATACAAACACTAGTCATCATAGAGGAACAAGCAGTTATCTTACGGTTCCACATGAATCGAATTTTATTCAAAACAACGAATGCGAATGGGCCTACAAGTCGACTAGGTTTCGACTAGCTTGGGCTCATTTTCAGAATAATTGACGTATTTTGTTACCAATAAAAATGTAGGTTTTGAGAACGATATGAATAATTAGTTTTTTAACAAGAACAAAATCCATTATCGGACACATCCGATAGTTTGTTCATTTGACAATTGAAAGGAAATTTTCATTACATGGAAATCTGTATCATTGTTTCACATATCTCACTTCATGACCAACGGTTATGGCATTAGGTAATGAAACGCCCATGTTATAAATTATACCATATGTGTCGTCTCTTACGAAACAAACAGGCAAAGTAGGGTGAACGAGATTGTCCAATTTTAGAAACCGAAATAGGTTTAGAAGGACTCGAGCTCCGTTCGACAGTCTGGCACGATCACTCCCGCATCTGTCTCCTGTACCCTTCCCCCTATCAGAAATCACACCTATTAATAGTAGGTTTAAACTTGAACAATTAATGTATTATTGTTTATTGTTAGTTATACATGTACTTTATTCTAGTAATTTATAATTTGATCTTTTACTTTATTCTTAATTCTAGTTCTTATGTACCATGACAGATAGCCACAGGGTCTTTTTCAAAAAGAATGTCCTTTTAGGGGGTAAGCAGGTCAGTGTTATAAAGCATTACAAACGGGCGGGGGTCTCAAAATTTTAATTTAGCGTAACATATTATAAGGATGGAGCCAACCAATGTTACACACACGGACGTACACATGTCACATGGGATTATATTTTAACGTAACTAAAATACAGCCACTCCTGATTAGCATGTGAATGTTGACATTATATTCAGGAAATATATGGCTTTTCCGCGATTGAAATTGTCAAGCGCCAAAAAATCTCGCATAGCTCTACGCCAACGAGCGCTCAGTTTTGATGCGTTGTTTCAGTTACCGCTTAACATTCTAAGCATAGCGTAAATGCGTTCTACAATCCTGATATGGTCGCTTGCCAACACGGAGTTATCCAATTTAGCTTCTATTACGCAACAAACCCTGCCGAGCGTGCGCTTCTGTCAATGCACCTGGAAATTTGTAAACGCGTGACAGTTGTATGTTGACCGACCAGTGTTAAATAACCGACAGTCCTAATGTGGAAGGAGCGCAGTTGCCACATTTGTGCAAAGCAAAATCGTTCTTCAGATGAAGCAGTTCCAGTTAAACTGGGATTCGTGCGTATTACAACATCGTCAGATAGTCGGACAAAACAGACGTCTAGCAGGGTTTGCATTTCGCGGATGGTTGGCGCAGAACCACGCAGTGTGGAAGGTTGGTTAGTAGATGTCGTGCTATTTAGATCAACACGCGCGAGATTAAGAACAAAGCAGACACATAGTTATTCAGACGCACAGACAGACAGTCAGACAGAAGCACATATACATGCAGACAGCCAGACAGATTTATGCACACGTATTATATTGTGATGTCTATTGAACATCTTGTCAGTCTCAATACAGATATGCATACGCGTTTTCGATTAACTAAATTATTATGCAATTATCAAAGTACTAGAAATAAATGTTATTGTATTGTTACTTACCACACAATTATATGTAATAGTTGAAATATTTATTAACGAAACGTACCACGGGTAAACTGGCCATAGCCAACCGTGGCTACAGAAGTAATCATTTATAATTATAAAATGTTGTTCTCATTTCAACACTCCCCGTTTCCAATTCACCGTCATTACTGTACTACGCTGTACTGTACTGTACTGTACTGTACTGTACTGTACTGTACTGTACTGTACTGTACTGTACTGTACTGTACTGTACTGTACTTGAACCGTTGTTGCGATACGTATTGCACGGGGCCACTGGATCGTTGCAGCATTTAAAGCACTTGATCAAGCATATAATGTGTACATGAAAACCTATTATCTATAGTATTTATTGTCATGTTATTGTGTATTCATGCACGTTTGTGTTACACACATGGTAACAATTTCTTCACACTGTTGATCTCACAAACAATCAATCGGCGCCGACATTGTGTGCATCTTGTGATTCACCTATTCTAATAACATAACTATCCATAAATCTGCATATATAAGAATACATGTAATAGTAATACTATTTCCATGTTATTGCGATTATATACACGTATGTGTTGCACGGATGATAACAATGTCTTAACATTGTTGATATAAAACAAACAATCGATCAATCGGCGCTGACACTCTGTCCGCCATCTTGGAGTTGCTTACTTCCGTCATAGAGCATAGATCAGAATACATATAATAGATTAGTAATATTATTTACGCTGCGTATACATAAGTTGACTTCATCATATCATGTAACATAAGATATGACCAAAATTTTAGTATCATTCTAACGAATCAATAACTTCACTAGGTGTAGATATGCAAGATTAATTAAAGTTGAAGTTCACACCACAAATCCGCCGATTTGTGTCTGGCAGGGTTTAAAAGCAGGTAAATGTTATATTTTAATTGCAGCTTGACGTGCTCAATATATAGGGTTATACCAAACCGGTTATGGGAAAACCGGACGGCCTGGGATCCGGTATTTCTCTCCCCTGCAGGGTACTTCCACACGGTGTGGGTCAGCTGTGAGAGATAAGGCTGTGACACTACTCTCCAGGGTAGTGTTGTAAGAAGCTCCCGAAGCGAGATCCCGAGCCGATCATTGGTACAGTTAGCTCTGTATCATAGGCAGTACGACTCCAGTGTCTTCCACTTCCTGATTCTCTCTTTTGTCTTGCAAACATAAAATTAAATGTTACTGGTTAATTCAAGACCTGAAACGTAACTGAATAACATGGAATTAATGTACCACACAGTGTTTCTCTACGTTTTGTTTTTCGAGGAATGGTGCCAAGCCCCGAAAGCTGCCAGGATATAAAGCAGGTAAATTGTCTATACTGGTTGTGACTTGATGTCCGCCAACATTACTAGGATTATATATTACGTGGTATGGATGACCACACCGGTTTGGAACGCCGGGGCTTAGGGGCCGATATAATTGTCCTTTGAGGTGTCACTACCATCCCGTAGTTGGTCAGCTGTGAGGGATCAGGCTGTGACAAATCTTCGAAAGACTTCGATGCGTGTCCCGAGCTAATACTTAGTACAGTTAGTTCTGTACTATAAGCAGTATGGCACCAGTGTCTCCAATTTCCTGATCTCTATTTTGTCTTGCTGCAATTAATATGTTAGTACACAACAATACTTTAATATCTCTGAAAGCTGGATTAATATAATTAATTGATGTGATAGTTGTGGACTTGTTACACATAATATAAATTTAAATAAATTATAACTAATCTTGTGGTTATTTGTACCTATATTCCTATGTAGATTAAAATTAATGTTTTGATTTATCATCTCATAATTATGCATATATTTCGCTGACATATTGTGGTCAGATATGATGCGAAAACATAGTTATAGCATTCAAATTCTACAGTGTTCTTAAAATCACACAAAACAAAAGTATTAGCATAATGCTTGTGTAAGTATATTCGTTGACGTATACGCTGTCCATTTTTAAGGTGTCATTTGACATATGGAAAACAGAACAATTAAATGTAATGTTCCATATTGATAAATACTACAACATATGCCAGTGTAACATGTAACGGCATTACATACTTGGCTGTTATTACTACGATACATGTGCACGTCTTTTTATGTCCCATTTTCTGAACAAAACAGACACACTACGTGAGTTTTGGACAACGATTTTGACTGAGAGTGATTTCACGGAAGAATTGTTCAAACAACAGTTGGCAGCCTAATCCATAGAAAAGTGGATTGATATCTTTGTTCGCATTGTGTCTATGTATTGTAGTATACGTTTTTGTCAGATGATATACGTTTATTAGTAACAATAGAAATTACACGTTTGATTGATTGCTAGGTGTTACAGTCTGTATTAGAAAATAAATGGGCCAAGCCACGGAAAATGTTCCCATTCCAAATTTTAGTTAACAAATTAAAATGTGTTCTAATACCAGTACTGATAACAACAACATAAAACATAAAGTAGTATTCTTAAAATCATAGTAATTTGTTGATACGAGTGTATCTACACAATATATATGCATATCGTGGGTTGTATGTTACAAAAGAACAATTTGAGAAAAAAGCCCATCATCATTAACACAGTAGATATGATGTCCGTCACTCACTTTCAATAAAAACGGTTGCCACAACCGTTTTTGTTGAAAGTGAGTGATCATAATGAAAGCTCACAAGCAGATGAATTCATCATGAACTAAGAGATAAACGTTCATTAGTTAGTTCGTAATTAAACGATAATATATTATGTCTGACATGAGGTGAACGTCCGTCACAATATCAGTCGGCGTTAAAACATCTATGAATACCTACAATTGTGATGGACATGTGCGTCTTTGTAGACGAAAATTGTAGAATCTGTGCAATTTATGTATATTTTTTATAATAATGTACATCTACCAAACATTAACAATAAAATCATACTTACTACAAGGATTACAAAAACCCTTTGTTTCACAATTCATGTATCTACGCACCATTGAGCTGAACTGATCATGTCGGTATGTTATGCTAAAACACTCGTGCAATGATAATGTTCACTCACTAAATATCAAGGCGTAAGTAAATATGCACATGAAAGTGATCACAACAGCTTTCGTGACGGACATCACGGCTAATTGTGCACGTGGCAGAAATAATGCAATGCTTGCATGTACAGTACAACTAAACACAGACACATTGAATCAATATTAAACCACATTGCATGTGGGACACTTGAGATACACAAATCTATAGAGGTAGTAAAGTCAATTTTTATTTTAATATGGCTAAGCTGAGGGAAATCTGAACATGATGTCCGTCACGAAATGTGCAATAAATCAGGGACAGGATGTTTAAACATCCACAAATATATGCCATTTAAAGATAACCAATTATAATATTGAAAATATATATGTGTTTCTGAAGTTACAGTTAGCCTGAAATTAGAAGTATATAGTAATATGTCTTAAAATAAAGACCATGAGACAACAGGAAGGTGGTGCATTTGAAATGGGAACATTTTCCATGGCCTGACCCAAATAGTTTGTGTCAGTTGTTTGTGTAGCCATTTTGTTGGGTTGTGCAGTTTATGGCAAATATGTCCCAGTGTCGTGTGTGGCAGGTTCAAATCTTGCCTGTGTTATGTATCCAAACACAACAGGTTGTGCAAATACACTGATTCCATTCAATAACTTCAGCCGCATTTTATAACATCACCGAATTGCATGGATATTTTATTTTCACCTGTACTGGAAACTGTAGACGAAATTAGCATGACATTTTAAATAATTATATATATAAAAAAATCATTCCTATGCCTCTTACATAACCCAGTTCCCAAGAGATAGTGATATACATACGTATTTACGATATGCTGTTCTATTCTACACGGTCTTTCAACAACCTGTGAAAGCCTGTATTGTATTGAGTAGTGAACCAAGCTCATCCACAGGGCGCCACAGTGAATTCATTATATAGGAACCAGTGGGTCCAATGATACAGTGTATACACTGCCTACACTGTCTGCTCGTCGTCTCTCACACGCCTGACTGGGAAGCAACTCTGGCCGCTGGGAGCAGGATCCAGTGGGTTACAAATATCAATCATCTCCACTGTGTGCGGTCTTTTACTTCCCCTAGCACAGACACCAGATGGATGGGACCAACGGCTTTTAGTGTCTCTTCCAAAAGACACAGGCAATGTAATATTAATACATAAGTCAACATTTTAAATTAATGTATCGTGGACACACTTCGTTGGTACATATTCGTTAAGCGATGAGTCTAGCAAATGTCAAGTCACTGAGACACTACGAGTCGCCTCCTTCTGTCTGAGCCCCTAGCCTAGCCAGATCACAGATCTGTACACTTAATGTACCCTACATAAGTGCATATTTTATTTGTTCATCTTACAGTACCTTATCAGTTGTAGACATGGGCGAACACTTCTGCCAGCGTTGGGTGGATGCAAGGGAAGATCGGCTCTCACTTTGAACACATCAGACGTAACGTTTCCTCTACACATGTAGTTTTCCTAGCGTCGTCCAGTGACAGCATCTTCAGGCTGTTTGAAATAGTGGTGCGGATCCTTGAAGGCGGCCTCGGTAAACTTCACCACGGAACTAATTGAACCGCAAGGTACTCCGTAAACTATTTATGGTAGTCACAATAACAGTAGCATATTTCGGAGAACTGGACAGATATCACCTTTTCGCTCATATATGCATGTAGATGGTACGACCATAGCCCTACTATTCCGCTGTTAAACACCTTGATCAAAACCACGTTCCCAGGTTTCATCAACACAATGCGACATCAACTTAATACTAAGGGTGATGTTTATAATTATTATATCATTGAAACCGTCTTTTTAACAAATGAAGGAAGTTCTCTCCTAACCTGTCGTTGAGATCCAGTTGTTCTACTCGCAGAGCGGCACCTCAAGGTCGAGGCGATGGTAGACGAAACGTCGCGAGACGGCGATGGTATATGACCACGTATGTCGGTTGCCGTTGGTGAAGACGATACACAGCGATAAATTGGTACCGGCGATCTACGATATACACACGCCCGCTTGTAACAATTAACAAGATTTAACAAGATTGCCATACAGACAATTAACTCTAGATGGCAGGTGGACAAGCAAGCCTTTTGGCTTATCGAGAGTCCAATACTTTTTATTTACGTGTATACCCCCTTTAAGGTATGTGTCGATTTAATTTTTCAACATATTCACGCTACTAGCACCAACACAATCAGGAGATAATGTGTTCCATTCATTTACATTCCTTTGTGAGAATGATAACTTTCTTATATCTAATCTAAACTGCTCCTATGCCAGTGTAACTTAATGTCCTCTGGTCCTTCTATGTTTCTTAACTGAGAAAAACATGTTTCTATCAATATTTTCATAACCATTCAATATTTTAAACACTTCTATCTGATCTCTTCTCAATCTCCTGGTCTCTAGTGTTGTTAAACCACATTTCTAGGCGTATTTCGTAACTGAGATCCCTCGGTTTTGGTATCATTTTAGTTACTCTCCTTTCTACTCTTTCTGGCATATCTATGTCCTTCCTGCGATATGGCCTCCACGCTTGATTACAATATTCTAAATGAGGCCTAACTATTGCTTTGTACAGCGGTAATTGCTACTCTAACAATAGCTGTAACAACACAAATGTGTACATGCTGTACTAATAGTATTCGTTGTAATAATGTTAATGCTAATAATATACCTGCCAATTAAACGCCCTGGAATTTCGGGGAGTCTCCTTGATTTTAGGTGTATTTCCCGGTCTCCCGGAATACAGGCAAATATCCCGAACTGCATCACCTTCTGTCTTCGAGACAGCGAACCGGTGAATTTGCGACGAAAAGTCTCCAACACCCCTCGTCTTCCAGTGTCAGTATTCGAGGCAGCTGGACAGGGGAGAGAAGCGTGCTAAACTGCTAATGAATCTCACGGAATAAAAAACAAAGTTGGTAGGTATGTAATAATGCTATAAATAATAATAATACCAAAAAATAATATAAAATACTTTACTTGTAAGGAAAGCATTACATCATTTTTCATAATTGCTACTGTCAACATTTGCCTTATCATTTCCGTAAGTGTTATTACATGACAGTCGATCCGAGCGAAACCCCAGTGGGTCGTTTCAATAAAATTAGCCTGATTTTTTTCTTTTAAATTGACTTCGCGTCTTCACGGTGGTCTTGTCTACTGAAAATTGTCAACACCAGAACGTGGCGGTTATTTTTGTCGGTGTGTCACAAACAAACAGTGCCCTCGGCACTTGACATTTTGAAATACCTCCTTAAAATTAACAACGCGTTTTGTTCAATGTTTTATTTTCCTTATGAGCCCATTGTCTTAGTGAAAAATGGTATCGCCACTGCCGCCCATGGAGCAAAATATGAATAATGTCATCGGTGATGTATCTTCTGTGGTTATTGTTGTAACGTCCGCTTCTGTCATCACCGCCCCTCTACCTTTATCCCCATCGCCTCTGTCTTCACCCCATCGGCTCTGTCACCGACTCACCGCCCCTGTCTTCACCCCACCGCCTCAGTCATCACACCACCTCCTCTGTCATCACTCCATCGCATCTGCCTTACCCCACCGCCTCTTTTACCACTCTACCGCCTCTGTCATCACCAAGTCGCCTCTCTTATTACCCCACCGCCCCTGTCTTCACCCCACCGCCTCAGTCATCACACCACCTCCTCTGTCGTCGCCCCACCACCTCTGTCACAACCCCACAGCCTCTGTCATCGCCCCACCAACTCTCCCTTCACCATAACGCCTCTGTCACCACCCCACCACTTCTGCCATCGCCCCATCGCCTCTGTCTTCACCCTACCGCATCTGTCACAACCCCACCGCCTCTATCACCGTCCAACCGCCTCTATCTTCACCCTAACGCCTCTTTCACCACTGCACCACCTCTCTGTTATCGCCCCACCACATCTGGCACCACCACACCGGGTCTGTTACCTCCCCACCGTCTCTGCCATCACCCACCGCCTCTGTCATCACTCCATCTCATCTCTCTTACCCCACCGTCTCTTTTACCACTCTACCGCCTCTGTCATCACCCAGTCGCCTCTGTTATTACCCCACCGCCTCTGTCATCACCCCACCGCCTCTGTCACCACTGCACGGTCTCTGTCAACACTCCACCGCCTCTCTGGTATCACCCTTCTGCCTCTGTCATCACCCTAACGCCTCTGACATTAGTCCACCGCCTCTGTCATCTCCCAACGGCCTCTGTTATCATTCCACCGCCTCTGTCACCGCCCAACAGCCTTTACCTTACCGCCCCTTCCCCAACCGTTACCGACATAACGACAATAAAACACACTTAATTTTGACATTTGTTCTAATCATTATAACGCATACGATGTGGACATTTAACTGATTTTGTAGTTGGTAATACCAGTTCACAACCGTAGAATACAACAACGTACGGCGAGCAAATAATTCATAATGTGTGTATGTTTCAACAAAATAATCCCTCCATTTGGTACCAGCGATTGTTATTTTTAATTAATTTCACTACTCTCATAGGTATACTTGTATTGGTATTGTATTCACATAATGTATACTATTTACTTGTACCTATCAGTTATACTGAAAGAACCACCCTGTATGGGTATAAATACACAGAATAAAATGCATTATTGTTACTGTCAATCACAACGTAGTTACCTCTTCGTCGAATCAATCACACGCTTCGCTGCGTTCGTCATCTCCAGGTCTGTGATATCAAACAGCAGCCGGTCGCCCGACGCCCCTAGGCGGCACGGCAGGAGAGGACGGTGCAACGTCATGCCGCGAGGCCCGCGAACGTCGATGACGAAGGCGTAATGCCACTGGCCCTGCCTCGAAGGCGCTAGAGCAGTCTATGAAGAACACCTCGGTTAGCATTTTCAGTTAGTAATTTCACCGACTTATGTTTAATTTTTGATCTTGTACGGCAGGCTAACCAGCATTGAGTCATTTATATATTTAAAGTGTACATATATATGGACATGCGTGGGCCTTGTAACGGTCATCACCTGGTCTATGATGACCCGCCTATGTACTGCTAACCTTATATCACCTTAGCCAGCGATGCCCTAACTCGGCATCCTGGTGAAATGCATGTGTGGGGCCTGACCAACCCAGTATAAGCACCTTTGGTTACACAAGACACTTTAATTTTTTTAACGATCGGACAGTCTACTGAATCGATCTCGAACTGCCAATGGACATGAGTACGGACATGATATTGACCTACGCAAACACACTCGAATAGCTACATGGAATGTGTTGACACTCAACACTCCAGGCACAACCTCTCTCCTATCATGAGAACTAAAGAAGTACAACATTGCACTTGCTGGCCTCACTGAACCTCACTGGCCTTTGATTGGCGAGCAAACAATCGATGGCTACACCTTCCTCTGGTCTGGCCCTGACTGTCGTTCTCGGGGTGTCGCCTTAGCCCTCAATCTGAAGTCATACGATGCCCTCATTAATTGGGAGCCCATTTCGTCTCGCCTCCTAAAAGCTCGTCTGCATCGACATGGCAAGTTGACTGTCATTTGGTCATATGCCTCTGAGATTTGGCAACTGACCATTCAATAGGCCAAGAAAATCGATGGTTTCGCCATGAAGAGCCTCCGTCGCCTCGAGAACATTAAGTGTTTCAATTACATCAGCAATAACACGATCATGGAATGTACCGGTCAGAAGCATGCATCATATATATAATATGTGTATGTGTGTGTGTGTGTGTGTGTGTGTGTGTGTGTGTGTGTGTGTGTGTGTGTGTGTTTGTGTGTGTGTGTGCGTGTGTGTGTTGATCAGGTATATCACGTCTATAGCAAGCGAAAATCCTCGATATGTCGTGCGTTAGTATTCAAGCCGCTGTCTGTGTATCTGAACGTAAATACCCATAGTTACAACTCCCTGTTTAGCACTGAGCTGATAAAATAAGGTAAGATCTTATATAGCGCAGTATCTAGTGCTCAGGACTGCTTCGATCGAACACCATCTCGACTTCTCTGGGAAGCATCCATTCACGCTGCAATTATTATTCGTTCACTCTACGTTGCTCCAATTCATTCAGTTGTATGAACGAGTACCTTGCTATAGACAGTGGTGGATATTTGTGTACAATTATTCTTCGCATACAACTGAATGAATTGTAGCAATGCAGAGTGAACGAAATTGCCGAAGGTTCGACACGGCAGCACAAGATTTGAACCCGGGTTCTCTCAGTCGAGAGTGCGATGCGCTATCCACTGCGCTATTGAGCTCCACAAATGACACGTACTTATTTTTTACTCACCTACGCTAGTGACTAACTCGTCCATACTGAGACCGATAGCGGCGACACCTCGCAACTCTCCCGGCGGCCAGAAGACGAGTAGACTCATGGCGACTGTCAGACCTGGTACAGACACTGACCTGTACAATTGAATCTCGCTTTACAGTCACCGCGGTAATAATAACAAATAATAATAATAATAATAAGAAGAAGAAGAACATTTATATAGCGTCATATATCTAGATAAGTCCACACGGAGGCGCTTAGAATACATCATTATACATATATATATATATATATATGTATATATATATGCAGAACATTATTTAGCTACGTAAAATTTATAATATTAAATTAGTTAAAATATTAAAAAACAAATTACAGCTAAAGATGATCGTTAAAATTCAATTAAAGGTATATTGATAATAAATCAGTAAAGATTCTATATAAAATTAGTTTAAAAACAAAATAATAAATAATTAAAAAATAAATAAACTTACTAAACTGATTGGTGGCACTCACGTTGTGTAAGCAACCCGGAAAAGAAGGGTTGTCAAGAGTCTTTTGAAAGTCACAAGGCAACAGGTTGTCTTCATCTCGCTTGGAAGTGAATTCCACAGTCGTTGAGCAGATACCGAGAACGTTCTGTCGCCGTATCGGCTGCGATATGGTGGCACGTACAAGTCATTGTTTGTAGTTGAACGAAACACTCGAGTAGCTCTTTGTTTGTGGAGTAGGTCGGTGTTGTCAGCTTGTGCCAGTCCGTGTTGAGCACGAAACGTCAGTAGCAGAATTGCGTAATGAATGCGTTGTTTCACGGGAAGCCAGTACAGTTTCTTGAGCACTGATGTGATATGGTCTCATCTGTGGCAGCGGACCACCAGCCGAGCAGCAGCATTTTGTATTCTTTGCAGCTTGTTGATTAGGCAGTCGGGGATGTCATATAACAGACACTTCGCATAGTCAATTCTCGATATAACAAGAGAGTACATAAGAAGGACTGCGGCTTTCAGTGTTAGATCGGATCGACGCAATGTTCCTCATATGATAGTAGGCTACGCAGCAAGTGTGCTTTACATGACTGACCATCGACATTTCCGAGTCGAATACAACGCCGATGTTTCTGGCAATAGGACTTGGTGTTATATCGCAGTCGCAGTCGCCAATTTTAATCACGGTGATGTTGTGTTTCGCTTGATTGTTTCGTGATGCTAGCACAAGTGCGACCGTTTTGTTATAATTCATCTTTAGTCGTTTATCAACCGTCCACACGTGGACGTTGTTGATGCAGTGGTCAGATCGGCGTAGAGACAACATTCTGTTGGTTTCGAACATCTCAAATTTGATGTATAGCTGGGTATCGTCCGCGTAGAGGTGGAAGCCCAGGTTGTGTATTCTGATGTTATAACCGATAGGTGCTGTGTACGCACAAAACAACAGAGGCCCCAGCACCGATCCTTGAGAGACGCCACAAACGACGCTGGTTTTGCTGGAAGCGCCACCTGATATATTTACTGACTGCGACCTGTCTGTTTAATATGATCGCATCCATGCCAGCACGGAACCAGCCATTCCGAAATGTTGTTCTAATCTGCTGAGCAGAATTTCATGGTCAACTGTGTCGAAGGCGGCCGACATGTCAAGTAGCACCAGGATGACTTCATACCGCCGGTCTAGCGCCTCGAGGATGTCATTCTGTACCAGAACTAGCGCAGTTTCCGTGGAATGATGCGATTTGTAGGCTGTTTGGTATTGTTCAAGAAGATTCTTATCAGTCATGTGGTCGATCAGACAGGGAGCAACGTAAATTTCGAGTAGCTTTGACACAAAAGCCAGGTTTGATATTGGTCTATAACTATCCATATTGTCCTGATCGAGATTTGCCTTCTTAAGCACAGCGGTGACGTTGGCATGTTTCAGGCAGCGTGGAACAACACCAGATGCTATAGATAAGTTGACGAGTTGTGTCAGGAACGGTTCTTAGTTGTCACTGACTTCTTTCAGCAGCCATGTTGGTAGGGGATCGAGCGCGCACGATGTTGTTGGTGAATTATTGAGCAGACTGCGGATGTCTGATGCAGTCGCAGTCGGAAGTGAGTGAAGTTGCGACACACAGGGTGCTGGATGGCGGTCTGTGGTCGTGGTGGACGTGAGTGTAGAGTGGGTATGTAGCGACACACGAATCGTCTCGATTTTCGCAGAGAAGAAGTTCGAGATACTTGTTGCGAGATATTGGATGTTATCGTTAGCTGGTAGGTATTGGGACTTTCTTCAGCAGCAGTCCGTTTAGCACACGATACAGTCGCCTGATGTCACTCCAGTGCTGTTCTATCTCAGAAGCATAGTAGTCAGACTTGGCTTCTTTGATTGTCCTATTTACTTGTGCGCAAAGTGTCTTATACATTTCGCGATGCGCTTGTAGTGATGTGTGGCGCCATTTCCGTTCACACAGTCATCGTATTTGCTTGGCTTTGATCACCTTCTCGTTGTACCAAGGTACGAGTGGACGATCAGCGATACGACACATCTGTAGGGGTGCGTGCTTCTCGATAAGTTTGGTCAAAACCATATTACAGTGATCTGCAAGTTAAGTCGTCGTTTGTATGACAGACGGAATTTAGGCCAGAAGCGACGATGCGATGTCATTACGAAAGGCAGCCTTGTCAATGTTTTTATACATTCGGTATGCGATCGTTTTCCGTAGAACGACCGGTTTCTCCATGTCAACATTCCACTCACAGGTGATCAGACAGCAGCAACAATGTTTTTGTTGAAGTTATGCCGCGATGTCCTCATAGAGTGAGAATCAGATCAATGGTGTGAACGCCGATGTGTGTTGGAACTTGAACATGTTGAATGATGTTGAGTGACTCGAACAGGTCGACGAAACGTATCACACTGTTGTCAGATGGCTCGTCCCAGTGGATGTTGAAATCACCAACAATCGCAAAACGGGTGGTTATTAGGGCGTAATGTTCGACGAAACCAGCAAATTCAAAGAGAAAGTCAGCGTACGAACGTTTATTCTTTATCGACGGAGCTGGACTTTAAATGATTCCAAGTTTCATGGAGTTTCCCGATGATGAAACATCAACATCCATGAACTCGAATGATTTCATATCATCACGTCGGTTAACAACCATTTTGAAACTCGGTCGATAAATAAGGCCAATACCACCACCGCGGCGATATTTCCGAGGAAGATGCTCAAATTTATATCCGGCGGGCGTCAGGTCTTTTATAGTTTTACTGTCTTTTTCTCCAGTGCTTAGCCACGTCTCTGTGATGGCTACAAGACCCATATTCACCTCGGTCACGTAATCAGTGAATACGTCAGTCTTGTTGCGAATTGAACGAGCGTTAACAATGCCCAATGTGACCGGTACCGCGATACGGCTGACTGCACCCGTGTTACTGGAAGGCGACATGGCGGATACAGCAGTCCTAAGAAATCCGGAATGGCTTGTAGCGAAACCATCTATGATAAAACAAACTTAATCTTAAACAGTAAATATTATAACAATAATGTCATTACTAACAATACACCTACTTAACTATTAAACGTGTTAACAGTAGTATTGTAATGATTAGTAATAAATAACTGGAAAACAAAGAAAGTAAAACTAGGCTACTTTTGATACGGCAATACAGTTGGAGGTGAAAGGGACAGGCCGAGTTGTTCACTGTGCATACGCAGTACTCGCAGGCATGTGCTTGGCAAGGGGCTACTCTACGTAAACATCAGCACATCTCCGGTCGACCGTGCTACACACATTTGCGCTCATACATTCGTGCATGCATGCGTGCATGCGTGCGTGCAAACACAGGCGGACTTAATGGCTCAGACTTGGTGGGTTATGGCACAAAATGTAATAGGCCCTACCACCTTTGGGCTCTCGCAGTTTGTGATATTATTAACCCCTGCATCGGTTTAGAAATATTAAATTATTGTTCATGAGATATGCATTCTGAATGCATTACTAAACTTGGGGAGACACCGTGCCGCCGTGTCGCCGTGTCGCCGTGTCGCCGTGTCGCCGTGTCGCCGTGTCGCCGTATCGCCGTGCCGCCGTGCCGCCGTGCGCTGTGCCGCCGCGCCGCCGTGCCGCCGTGCCTCCATGCACAACTTTCAGGGTTGCATTTGAATGCGCGATTGAACTGTCGTTGATTGGTAGATCATTGGTAGGTATTATTGAAAGAAGGGCGACAGTTGTCGCTATGTGAATGGCATGCATTGAGATATGAATGACGGTTATTGACACATTTTTGTAATTGGTACTGACTATCATTAACATCATGGCAAATCAATAACAACTGAGCTGTATTCATTTTAACATATCGACAAGCCAATGTGTTTTCATGAACCTACAATAAAAATAATATAATATAATATATCTTGATCCTCGTAAGGTTATTAGCAATATTGCCAAGTCGGGTTGGGTTAACTGCATTACCATTTGATGTTAGCATTTCCCACGTTCATACGTGTAGCGGAACAGACTGTCTCCATGTAAACCTGCAGCATAAACATAACATGATTTTCACCCCGAAACATTCACATTAAACAAGATCTGAAGATTTGAAGAGAAGTTTCTCAGTTCCTCCTGCACGACTCCTGGTTGACTTCGCCTAGCCAAGGTCGCTGAATATGTCACTGTACGAGTTAATGTTGAATTGCCAATGTTGCGTGTTATTGACCATCGCTGCCGACCAGCGAGAGATAGCGAAAGTGAAAAGTTACATTACGCCGTATAGAGTGTGTGTGTGTGTGTGTGTGTGTGTGTGTGTGTGTGTGTGTGTGTGTGTGTGTGTGTGTGTGTGTGTGTGTGTGTGTGTGTGTGTGAGCGTGTGCGAGTGAGTGCGCCTGTGTGCGGCGTGTGCGCACGCCCATGAGTCTGTGCGTCTGTCCGTGCGTGCGTACGTGCGCCTGAGCGTGCGTGTGTGCATCTGCTTGCCAGGCAGGCAGGCAGGCAGGCAGGCAGGCAGGCAGGCAGGCAGGTTGTTTATGATGATTCATAGATTTTTTATTGGACAAACGCAACAAAACTAATTCACACGGCACTAAATACAAACATCCACTATGCAATTTCTTGGGTAACAAGCGCTGAGGTCGTATTTATTTCATTTTCCGTTCTGATACACTGAAAACGAAAAACTGTTTTATATAGTAAATTGTATTCGTTTTTCGTTTTTGTTACTTCAAATTTGAAAACGAAAAACGAACATTGTTTGTTTTTTCGTTTTTCGTTTTGGAATTTACTAACGATAAAGGAAAAGACTGCATATGCACGGACCATTCATACATAAATCAAGCAACAAAGAACATGGCGCGTCCTAAAATACATCACAGCTCGACGTTTATTGGTTAAAGTTCTGCGTCATGAGTAAAATGTCAGCCTCCAGGATATTAGACAGTTTATTGAAATCTTCCAATTGAGACCACATTCTGAGTTAAAACTAACTTGACATATTTTATTGTATCTGTGGTTTCAAATGGTTAGGTTGTATTAACTCTTTTAGATGAATAATACCAAAACGTTGCCTTTTGTTTATTTTTGTTTGAAAGATTACAACGGAAACTGAAGAACTGCTCTGCGAAATGTCGGGACTGACATTACCAACGTTCTTGTATTCTACGGGGTGTTATGAACTGGTATTACCAACTACGAAATCAGCTAAATGCCCACGTCGCATGTGTTTTGATGAGTAGAACAAATGTCACAATTAAACTGGTTTTATTATCGTTATGTCGGCAGCGATGGGGGAAGGGGGGGTAACGAAAATGCGGTTGGGCGGTGACAGAGGCGGTGGAGTGATAACAGAGGCGGCAGGGTGATGACAGAGGCGGTGGAGAAATGACAGAAACGGTGGGATGATGATAGAGGCGGTGGAGTGGTGGAAATGGCGGTGGGGTTGTGACAGAGGCGGTGGAGTGATGACAGAGGCGGTGGAGTGATGGCAGAGGCGGTGGAGTGGTGAAAGAGACGGCAGGGTTGTGACAAAGGCGTTGGGGTGGTGACAGAGGCGGTGTGGTGGTGACAGACGTGGTGAGGTGATGACAAAGAGGCGGTAGAGTGAAGACAGAGGCAGTGGTGCGGTGACAGAGGCGGCGGGGTGGTGATAGAGGCGGTGGTGTAATGACAGGAGCGGTGGGGTGATGATAGAGGCGGTGGAGTGGTGAAAGTGGCGGTGGGGTTGTGACAGAGGCGGTGGAGTGATGACAGAGGTGGTGGGGTGATGACAGAGGCGGTGGAATGGAGAAATAGACGGTGGGGTGAGACAGAGCTGGTAGAGTGATGACAGAGGCGGTGGGGTGATGATAGAGGCGGTGGAGTTGTGACAGAGGCGGTGGGTGATGACAGAGGCGGTGGAGTAATGACAGAGGCGGTGGGGTGATGACAGAGGCGGTGGAGTGGTGAAAGAGACGGTGGGTTAAGATAGAGCCGGTAGAGTGATCACAAAGGCGTTGTGGTTGTGACAGAGACGGTGGGGTGGTGACAGAGGCGGTGTGGTGGTAACACACGTGGTGAGGAGATACAAAGAGGCGGCAGAGTGAAGACAGAGGCAGTGGGGCGGTGACAGAGGGGGCGTGGTGGTGATAGAGGCGGTAGGGTGAAGACGTGTGGTGACAGAGGTGGTGGGGCGATGACAGAGGCGGTGTAGTGATGACAGAGGCGGTGGAATGATGACAGAGGCGGTGGGGTGATGACATAGGCGGTCGGGCGGTGATAGAGGCGATGCGGTTAAGGGTGGTGGGGCGGTGACGACAGAGGCGGACGTTACAACATTAACCACAGAAGAGACAACAACACCGATGACGCTATTCATATTTTGCTCCATGGGCGGCAGTGGCCGATACCATTTTTTCCGCGAACTCTTCACGAGAGGCGGTGACCCGCGTCATGACGGCATCCTGACGTTACTGGTCGTGACCACGTACATCTGGAGACCGGTCAGTCTACACCCGAGTGGAAAAACGTGGTTTCTTGTGATCCGGGAACCGATTCACAAAGACAATGGGCTCATAAGGAAAATAAAACATTGAACAAAATGAGTTGTTAAGTTTAAGGAGGTATTTCAAAATGCAAAGTGCCGCCGCCGAATCATCGACGGCACTGTTTGTTTTCCGTGACACACCAACAAAAATAAACAGACGCGTAGTAACACTTACGGAAATGATAGGGCAAATGTTGACAGTGACAATTATGACAAATGATGATTGCAGAAGGTGAAAGTTGTGCTTTCCTTACTAGTAAAGTATTTTATATTATGTTTTGGTATTATTATTATTAATAGCATTGTTACGTACCTGCCGACTTTTAATAATTCCGGGAGATTCTTCAGCGGTTCAGCAGGCTTCTTTCCCCTGTCGCGCTGTCTCGGATCTTGACACCGGGAAAAGACGGGGAGGGGGGGTGCTGTTCGAGACTAAGCGAAAGCTCGGGAGTTTTACCTGGATTCCGGAAGACTGGAAGATACAACCAAAATCAAGGAGACTCCCCGAAATTGCGGGACATTTGGAAGGTATATTATTAGCATTAGCATTATTACAACTAATACTATTAGTGCAGTATGTATACCCTTATATTGTTATAGCTGTTTTTAGAGTAGCAATTGTTACAAGCGGCCGTGTGTATATCGTAGATCGCCGGTACCAATTTCTCGCAGTGTATCGTCTTCACCAACGGCAACCGACAGACGTGGCCATATACTCGCGCCGTCTCGCGGCGTTTCGTTTACCATCGCCTCGACCTTCGTCACCAGGTGCCGCTGTGCGAGTACAACAACGGAATCTCAACAACAGGTTAGAAGAGAGCTTCCTTCATTTGTTAAAAAGACGGTTCCATTGATATAATTATAAACATCACCGTTAGTATTTAGTTGATGTCGCATTGTGTTGATGAGACCTGGGAACGTGGTTTTGATAAAGGTGTCAACAGCAGAATAGTAGGGCTATCGGTATACCCACAGCATATAGGAGCCAAAAGGTGATAGCGATCCGGTTCTCCCAAATATGGTACTGTTATCGTGTCTACCGTTAATAGTTTGCGTGCCTTCCATGCGTTTCAATTAGATCCGTGGTGATGTTTACCGAGGCCGCCTTCAAGGATCCGTACCACTATTTCAACCAGCCAGAAGATGCTGCCACTGTACGCCACTATGAGAACTACATGTGTGGAGCGAACGTAACGTTAGCTTTGTTCAATGTGAGAACCGTTCTTCCCTTGCACATACCCAATGCTGGTAGAAGTGTTCGCCCCCGTCTCCGGTGCTTTAAGATGAACAAATAAAATATGCACTAATGTAGGGTACACTAAGTGTACAGATCTGTGATCTGGCTAGAATATGGCTTCAGACAGAAAGAGGCGACTCGTAGTGTCTCGTTTGCTAGGCTCATCGCTTAACGAATATGTACCAACGAAGTGTGTCCACGATACACTCATTTTAAAATTTATCTTATGTATTACTGAAACGATCAGAATATTTGCCGTTTCTTTCCACAAATCGCGAAGATTGAAGAATTTTGGATGGAGGACGAACACCCGGCCAAGTTGCTTCGCTACGTTGGCATGTACAACGGTGTATTCCGGCAGTTCCCGGGCTACGTCCACCGCAAGCTGTTCGATCATATCACTATACTTTGATATGTTTGATTTGAAAGTGGCTACAGCCACTTCAGAAATGCAACGAACTTTGCTATCAGGAATCCCTAGTAAAGTGAGGATTGCGTGCTGTATAACGTATGTGATTTCAATTTAGAGCTGTTTTTATTAAAGTGAATAGAGCGTTTGGATGTCTTCGGAATGCATTCGAGGCTTTCGAGCTTCCTAGTTATGGAACTGTACAGTCGGTGACTGTTCGCGAATCAACTTCGATTGTGGTTAGGTTCAACGCACCGAGAGAATTGAGGGAGGGATATATCTAACCTCGGGTTTAGGAGCTTGTTTTCTCTGAACAAATTACGTCATTTTCAGGTATTTCCACCAGGATGTAAGTCTACTGATGATTAATGGGCGCAAGTTTAAAAACACTGCCTTACACATTTCACAAAGAACAAAAGACGCGCTACAGTACAGCCACCAACACCAAGGTGATATGTCTAAAACCTAAACAATGAATTCATCCCATTTGGTTAAAACGTTTGCGATGTTGATCGGGTATACGATATCTGCCGACGATCGATGGCAACATTGGTTTGTTGCAGGTATCATAAGTCGATCGCTCACGGCGACTCAATCGTTTTACCGACTCCCCACAGGTCGGCGTCGAACAACCAGATCGTTCACACCCTTGCGAAAACGTTGGTGTGAACACGGTATGGATCTCCACTGGGTGGGAGACTGGTTGGGTGGCTCCTTCCTATAATTTCTCTGTCACACTTTCACACATTGTTCCCCCACTCATTGCAACCCTCCTGTTTTCTCGCTCGTATTGTTCTCTGTGAGCATCACCATCAGACGTAACGGAAGTCAGGTCGCCCGACAGAAGGTGATCTTATGGGTTCGCGGCAGTTTGTGAGACAGTTATTGGCGTAAGGGATATGTATGTACGATCTGTGCGTGTTCCGGTAGGTGGGGGTGACTGTTTTGATTAAGTGAAAGTTAATCAGCCGTCCTCCGGAAATTGGCTGAGCTGTGGTGACATCGGTATTCTTTCTAGGTATTTTGCAGTCAATTTACTTTTGACTTTTTGACTTTCAAATTTGAAGTAACAAAAACGAAAAACGAATACAATTTACTATATAAAACAAAAAGTTTTTTGTTATCAGTGTATCAGAACGGAAAAAGAAATAAATACGACCTCAGCGCTAGTTACCCAAGAAATTGCATAGTGGATGTTTGTATTTAGTGCCGTGTGAATTAGTTTTGTTGCGTTTGTCCAATAAAAAATCTATGAATCGTCATAAACAACCTGCCTGCCTGCCTGCCTGCCTGCCTGCCTGCCTGCCTGCCTGCCTGCCTGCCTGCCTGCCTGCCTGCCTGCCTGCCTGCCTGCCTGCCTGCCTGCCTGCCTGCCTGCCTGCCTGCCTGCCTGCCTGCCTGCCTGCCTGCCTGCCTGGCAAGCAGATGCACACACGCACGCTCAGGCGCACGTACGCACGCACGGACAGACGCACAGACTCATGGGCGTGCGCACACGCCGCACACAGGCGCACTCACTCGCACACGCGCACGCTCACACACACACACACACACACACACACACACACACACACACACACAATATGCGGCGTCGTGTAACTTTTCACTTTCGCTATCTCTCGCTGGTCGGCAGCGATGGTCAATAACACGCAACATTGGCAATTCAACATTAACTCGTACAGTGACGTATTCAGCGACCTTGGCTAGGCGAAGTCAACCAGGAGTCGTGCAGGAGGAACTGAGAAACTTCTCTTCAAGTCTTCACATCTTGTTTAATGTGAATGTTTCGGGGTGAAAATCATGTTATGTTTATGCTGCAGGTTTACATGGAGACAGTCTGTTCCGCTACACGTGTGAACGTGGGAAATGCTAACTTGTTGAACATCAAATGGTAATGCAGTTAACCCAACCCGACTTGGCAATATTGCCAATAACCTTACGAACCTTGTAGGTTCATTAAAATACATTGGCTTGTCGATATGTTAAAATGAATACAGCTCAGTTGTTATTGATTTGCCTTGATGTTAATGATAGTCAGTAACAATAACAAAAATGTGTCAATAACCGTCATTCACATCTCAATGCATGCCATTCACATAGCGACAACTGTCGCCCTTCTTTCAATAATACCTACCAATGATCTACCAATCAACGACAGTTCAATCGCGCATTCAAATGCAACCCTGAAAGTTGTGCATGGAGGCACGGCGGCACGGCGGCGCGGCGGCACGGCGGCGCGGCGGTACGGCGGCACGGCGGCACGGCGGCGCGGCGGCACGGCGGCACGGCGGAACGGCGGCGCGGCGGCACGGCGGCACGGCGACACGGCAACACGGCGACACGGCGGCACGGTGTCTCCCCAAGTTTAGTAATGCATTCAGAATGCATATCTCATGAACAATAATTTAATATTTCTAAACCGATGCAGGGGTTTATAATATCACAAACTGCGAGAGCCCAAAGGTGGTAGGGCCTATTACATTTTGTTCCATAACCCACCAAGTCTGAGCCATTAAGTCTGCCTGTGTTTGCATGCACGCATGCACGCATGCACGCACGAACGTATGAGCGCAAATGTGTGTAGCACGGTCGACCGGAGATGTGCCGATGTTTACGTAGAGTAGCCCCTTGCCAAGCACATGCCTGCGAGTACTGCGTATGCACAGTGAACAACTTGGCCTGCCCCTTTCACCTCCAACTGTATTGCCGTATCAAAAGTAGCCTAGTTTTACTTTCTATGTTTTCCAGTTATTTATTACTAATCATTACAATACTATTGTTAACACGTTTAATAGTTAAGTAGGTGTATTGTTAGTAATGACATTATTGTTATAATATTTACTGTTTAAGATCAAGTTTGTTTTATCATAGATGGTTTCGCTACAAGCCATTCCGGGTTTCTTAGGAATCTCTAAGTTGCACTTCAATCCTATTTTCAAACTGTATTACTTTGTCTTGTATCTTATAACTAAAATAAACTGATTATTATGATTACTCCCTTTACACGGAACCTGTTTTTAATCACTTTGACTGATGCCCTCTCGCAGTCGAACGGGTTTACAATGGTGAGGAGTGTAAAGAACTTACGATACAACCTTGGTTCGTACTACAACTTGTTTATTGACCACGGCTGATCAAGCACGCCCGTCGTGACGACACAATTCGTCAGTCGCACAGGACTAGGTGAGGAGAGACATAGCAATTACATCTTAGACGACATTTCACAAGACATTTTCATGACATGTAATGCAACATTTTGCAAAAATATCGCTGTGTAAAATACGACTATGAAACATTTAAACGTAATCTTGAGAGTCATGATTATAATGGAGCGCGGTGGCGTAGAGTTTAGGACTTCGGACTCTCAATCGAGAGACTCCGGATTAGAACCCTCTTCCTGCCCCTTCGAACCTTGGGTAAATTCTTTCTGGCTACAGACAGTGGTGGAAGTTTGCGTACATAATCTAATAAGCTGGTTTCGTAAGTCGATAAGATGTGCCTATACAGAAACCGATGTACATTGGAACCTCACTATTAAGGTCACCTTCGGGGCTGGACAAAGGTGACCTGAATATCGAGGTAACCTTATTAACGAGACTAAATTCGTTTTATTGCTATGGAAATAATATGGGGCTGCACTAGGGTGACCTTAATTGGGAGGTGACTCTATTACACCTGTGTGACAGTGACAAGCTGGTGATCGGTCATGTGTAACCCAGACGAAGAGTGCATTGTCAAATTGCCAAGCGTGACCCAGGAATACCTGCATTGGTTACGGACCAGCAGATACGTTCGTCTCAACCATGCTGCGTGGAGATCTGCCTGTGATGCGGGGGTGGCACTCCATCGACCCATCCATCGTGGTTGCCAGGGGGACACCCACAAACAACGACCCATACGTGTACGTCTTTCAGTGCGGCCAACTATTCCAGCCAAGCCTACTGACACCAGACTTGGGACATTTACCAGACAGGACATTAAGACTATCATTCCTATTCCATTCGGCAAGACTTATCCGGTTACCAGGATTGCTGTATCCGCCATGTCGCCTTCCAGTAACACGGGTGCAGTCAGCCGTATCGCGGTACCGGTCACATTGGGCATTGTTAACGCTCGTTCAATTCGCAACAAGACTGACGTATTCACTGATTACGTGACCGAGGTGAATATGGGTCTTGTAGCCATCACAGAGACGTGGCTAAGCACTGGAGAAAAAGACAATAAAACTATAAAAGACCTGGCGCCCGCCGGATATAAGTTTGTGCATTCTTCCTCGGAAATATCACCGCGGTGGTGGTATCGGCCTTATTTATCGACCGAGTTTCAAAATGGTTGTTAACCGACGTGATGATATGAAATCATTCGAGTTCATGGATGTTGATGTTTCATCATCGGGAAACTCCATGAAACTTGGAATCATTTAAAGTCCAGCTCCGTCGATAAAGAATAAACGTTCGTACGCTGACTTTCTCTTTGAATTTGCTGGTTTCGTCGAACATTACGCCCTAATGACCACCCGTTTTGCGATTGTTGGTGATTTCAACATCCACTGGGACGAGCCATCTGACAATAGTGTGATACGTTTCGTCGACCTGTTCGAGTCACTCAACATCATTCAACATGTTCAAGTTCCAACACACATCGACGGTCACACCATTGATCTGATCCTCACTCTATGAGGACATAGCGGCATAACTTCAACAATAACATTGTTGCTGCTGTCTGATCACCTGTGAGTGGAATGTGTCGTTGATATGGAGAAACCGGTCGTTCTACGGAAATCGATCGCATACCGAATGTATAAAAACATTGACAAGGCTGCCTTTCGTAATGACATCGCATCGTCGCTTCTGGCCTAAATTCCGTCTGTCATACAAACGACGACTTAACTTGCAGATCACTATAATATGGTTTTGGCCAAACTTATCGAGAAGCACGCACCCCTACAGATGTGCCGTATCGCTGATCGTCCACTCGTACCTTGGTACAACGAGAAGGTGATCAAAGCCAAGCAAATACGATGACAGCGTGAACGGAAATGGCGTCACACATCACTACAAGTGCATCGCGAAATGTATAAGACACTTTGCGCACAGGTAAATAGGACAATCAAAGAAGCCAAGTCTGACTACTATGCTTCTGAGATAGAACAGCACGGGAGTGACATCAGGCGACTGTATCGTGTGCTAAACGGACTGCTGCTGAAGAAAGTCTCAATATATACCAGCTGACGATAACATCCAAGATCTCGCAACAAGTTTCTCGAACTTCTTCTCTGCGAAAATCGAGACGATTCGTGTGTCGCTACATACCCACTCTACACTCACGTCCACCACGACCACAGACCGCCATCCAGCACCCTGTATGTCACAACTTCACTCACTTCCGACTGCGACTGCATCAGACATCCGCAGACTGCTCAATAAGTCACCAACAACATCGTGCGCGCTCGATCCCCTACCAACATGGCTGCTGAAAGAAATCAGTGACAAGAAAGAAGCCATTAGAAAAAATAAGTATAAACAAATGATGTGGAAGTCATATAGATGTACTGGAAATGATGAAGACTACAACATTTATAAAGAAGCACTTAATCAAGCTACAGCTGAAATTAGAAATTCAAAGAGAAGCTATGAAAAAAAATTAGCTAGTAATATAAAACATGACAGTAAGAGTTTTTATGCGTATATTCGAAGCAAACAGAAAGTTCAGGATAAGGTCGGTCCTCTAGAAGATAGTGCTGGAAATACAATATCAGAGGGATTCTTAATGGCAGAAGACCTGAATGAGTATTTTAGTTCAGTGTTTACCAGGGAAGATATTAGTTCACTGCCAGTACCAGAGACTAAGTTCAAGGGGGTAGATTCAGAGCAGTTAGTTGTAACCTCGGAAATGGTAGCTAAGAAAATAAGGGCTATGAAGGATAATAAATTGGAAGTTGTAGAACAAATTAGCGTACCGCTTGCAACAGTTTTCAATTTGTCATTAGAAGAGGGAGTGGTTCCTTTAGAAAGGAAAGAGGCAAACATTATACCGTTATTTAAAAAAGGTTCGAGAAACAAGTCAGAGAACTATAGACCAGTGAGTTTAACATCAGTGATTTGCAAATTATTAGAAAGACTAATTAAAGATCACATGATGGATTTTCTTGTTAAACATAACTTGATAAACCCATCTCAACATGGGTTTTTAAAAGCGAGGTCATGCTTAACAAATATGTTATGTTTTTTGGAAGACATCACTAGGTGGGTAGATGAGGGATCACCAGTAGATATCATCTATTTAGATTTTCAAAAGCTTTCGACAAAGTACCACATCAAAGATTACTCCTTAAGCTAAAGGCCCATGGCATAGGAAATGGTATAATAAACTGGATAGAAAAATGGCTGGATGACAGAAGACAACGTGTAGTAGTTGATGGGGAGGCTTCAAACTGGAAATCGGTATTGAGTGGGGTACCACAGGGATCAGTACTAGGACCTATATTATTCTTAATATATATCAACGATTTGGACGATGATATAACAAGCAAGGTGTTAAAATTTGCGGATGATACAAAGTGTTTAGAAGGATTAAAAGTGATGGAGACAGACAGCATTTACAAGATGATCTTGATAGGTTGATCAAATGGTCTGAAAAGTGGCAAATGCTGTTCAATTTTGGGAAATGTAAATGCCTCCACACAGGTCATGGGAATGAAGAGGTAAAATATAAAATGGGGGGTACTGTTGTAAGTACTACTGTAAAAGAAAAGGACTTGGGGTTAACCATTAGTGCTGATATGAAGGTTTCAGAGCAGTGCGGAATTGCAGCGTCAAAGGAAATCAAATCCTTGGATTAATTAGGCGAAATATAGCGTATAAGAAAAAAGAATTAATAGTACCGCTGTACAAAACAATAGTGAGGCCTCATTTAGAATATTGTATACAAGCATGGAGGCCATATCGCAAGAAGGACATAGATATGCTAGAAAGAGTACAGAGGAGGGCGACTAAAATGATACCAAATCTGAGGGATCTTAGTTACGAAATACGCCTAAAAGAATGTGGTTTAACAACATTAGAGACCAGGAGATTGAGAGGAGATCACATAGAAGTGTTTAAAATATTGAATGGTTATGAACATATTGATAGAAACATTTTTTTCTCAGTTAAGAAAAATAGAAGGACCAGAGGACATGAAGCTACATTAGTAAAGGAGCAGTGTAGATTAGATATAAGAAAGTTCTCATTCTCACAAAGGACTGTAAATGAATGGAACAGATTATCTCCTGATTGTGTTGGTGCTAGTAGCGTGAATATGTTTAAAAATAAAATCGACACACACCTTAAAAAGGCGGGATACATGTAGATAAAAAGTATTGGACTCTCGATAAGCCAAAAGGCTTCCTTGTCCACCTGCCATCCAGAGTAATTTTCTGGATGGCAATCTTGTTAAATCTTGTTAAATCTTGTTCCTGACACAACTCGTCAACTCATCTATAGCATCTGGTGTTGTTCCACGCTGCCTGAAACATGCCAACGTCACCCCTGTGCTTAAGAAGGCAAATCTCGATCAGGACAATATGGACAGTTATAGACCAATATCAAACCTGGCTTTTGTGTCAAAGCTACTCGAAATTTACGTTGCTCCCTGTCTGATCGACCACATGACTGATAACAATCTTCTTGAACAATACCAAACAGCCTACAAATCGCATCATTCCACGGAAACTGCGCTAGTTCTGGTACAGAATGACATCCTCGAGGCGCTAGACCGGCGGTATGGAGTCATCCTGGTGCTACTTGACATGTCGGCCGCCTTCGACACAGTTGACCATGAAATTCTGCTCAGCAGATTAGAACAACATTTCGGAATGGCTGGTTCCGTGCTGGCATGGAAGCGATCATATCAAATCGATAGGTCGCAGTCAGTAAATATACCAGGTGGCGCTTCCAGCAAAACCAGCGTCGTTTGTGGCGTCTCACAAGGATCGGTGCTGGGGCCTCTGTTGTTTTCTGCGTACACAGCACCTATCGGTTATAACATCAGAAGACACAACCTGGGCTTCCACCTCTACGCGGACTATACCCAGCTATACATCAAATGTGAGATGTCCGAAACCAACAGAATGTTGTCTCAACGCCGATCTGACCACTGCATCAACAACGTCCCCGTGTGGACGGTTGATAATCGACTAAAGACGAATTATAACAAAACGGTCGCACTTGTGCTAGCATCACGAAACAATCAAGCGAAACACAACATCACCGTGATTAAAATTGGCGACTGCGATATAACATCAAGTCCTATTGCCAGAAACATCGGCGTTGTATTCGACTCGGAAATATCGATGGTCAGTCATGTAAAGCACACTTGCTGCGTAACCTACTATCATATGAGGAACATTGCGTCGATCCGATCTAACACTGAAAGCCTCAGTCCTTCTTATGTACTCTCTTGTTATATCGAGAATTGACTATGCGAAGTGTCTGCTATATGACATCCCCGACTGCCTAATCAACAAGCTGCAAAGAATACAAAATGCTGCTGCTCGGCTGGTGGTCCGCTGCCACAGATGAGACCATATCACATCAGTGCTCAAGAAACTGTACTGGCTTCCCGTGAAACAACGCATTCATTACGCAATTCTGCTACTGACGTTTCGTGCTCAACACGGACTGGCACAAGCTGACAACACCGACCTACTCCACAAACAAAGAGCTACTCGAGTGTTTCGTTCAACTACAAACAATGACTTGTACGTGCCACCATATCGCAACCGATACGGCGACAGAACGTTCTCGGTATCTGCTCCACGACTGTGGAATTCACTTCCAAGCGAGATGAAGACAACCTGTTGCCTTGTGACTTTCAAAAGACTCTTGATAACCCTTCTTTTCCGGGTTGCTTACACAACGTGGGCGCCACCAATCAGTTTAGTCAGTTTATTTTTTATTTTTTAAACTAATTTTATATATAATCTTTACTGATTTATTATCAATATAACTTTAATTGAATTTTAACGATCATCTTTAGCTGTAATTTGTTTTTTAATATTTTAACTAATTTAATATTATTAATTTTACGTAGCTAAATAATGTTCTGCATATATATATACAAATATATATATATATATATATATATGTATAATGATGTATTCTAAGCGCCTCCGTGTGGACTTATCTAGATATATGACGCTATATAAATGTTCTTCTTCTTCTTCTTCTTAATATTATTATTTGTTATTATTACCGCGGTGACTGTAAAGCGAGATTCAATTGTACAGGTCAGTGTCTGTACCAGGTCTGACAGTCGCCATGAGTCTACTCGTCTTCTGGCCGCCGGGAGAGTTGCGAGGTGTCGCCGCTATCGGTCTCAGTATGGACGAGTTAGTCACTAGCTTAGGTGAGTAAAAAACAAGTACGTGCCATTTGTGGAGCTCAATAGCGCAGTGGATAGCGCATCGCACTCTCGACTGAGAGAACCCGGGTTCAAATCTTGTGCTGCCGTGTCGAACCTTCGGCAATTTCGTTCACTCTGCCTTGCTACAATTCATTCAGTTGTATGCGAAGAATAATTGTACACAAATATCCACCACTGTCTATAGCAAGGTACTCATTCATACAACTGAATGAATTGGAGCAATGTAGAGTGAACGAATAATAATTGCAGCGTGAATGGATGCTTCCCAGAGAAGTCGAGATGGTGTTCGATCGAAGCAGTCCTGAGCACTAGATACTGCGCTATATAAGATCTTACCTTATTTTATCAGCTCAGTGCTAAACAGGGAGTTGTAACTATGGGTATTTACGTTCAGATACACAGACAGCGGCATGAATACTAACGCACGACATATCGAGGATTTTTGCTTGCTATAGACGTGATATACCTGATCAACACACACACACACGCACACACGCACACACACACACACACACACACACACACACACACACACACACACACACACACACACACACACACACACACACACACACACACACACACACATACACACACACACACACACACACACACACACACACACACATACACATATTATATATATGATGCATGCTTCTGACCGGTACATTCCATGATCGTGTTATTGCTGATGTAATTGAAACACTTAATGTTCTCGAGGCGACGGAGACTCTTCATGGCGAAACCATCGATTTTCTTGGCCTATTGAATGGTCAGTTGCCAAATCTCAGAGGCATATGACAAAATGACAGTCAACTTGCCATGTCGATGATGCAGACGAGCTTTTAGGAGGCGAGACGAAATGGGTTCCCAATTAATGAGGGCATCGTATGACTTCAGATTGAGGGCTAAGGCGACACCCCGAGAACGACAGTCAGGGCCAGACCAGAGGAAGGTGTCGCCATCGATTGTTTGCTCGCCAATCAAAGGCCAGTGAGTTTCAGTGAGGCCAGCAAGTGTAATGTTGTACTTCTTTAGTTCTCTTGATAGGAGAGAGGTTGTGCCTGGAGTGTTGAGTGTCAACACATTCCACGTAGCTATTCGAGTGTGTTTGCGTAGGTCAATATCATGTCCGTACTCATGTCCATTGGCGGTTCGAGGTCGATTCCGTAGACTGTCCGATCGTAAAAAAAATTAAAGTGTCTTGTGTAACCAAAGGTGCTTATACTGGGTTGGTCAGGCCCCACACATGCATTTCACCAGGATGCCGAGTTAAGGCATCGCTGGCTAAGGTGAGATAAGGTTAGCAGTACATAGGCGGGTCATCAAAGACAAGGTGATGACCGTTACAAGGCCCACGCATGTCCATATATATATACACTTTAAATATATAAATGACTCAATGCTGGTTACCCTGCCGTACAAGATCAAAAATTAAACATAAGTCGGTGAAATTACTAACTGAAAATGCTAACCGAGGTGTTCTTCATAGACTGCTCTAGCGCCTTCGAGGCAGGGCCAGTGGCATTACGCCTTCGTCATCGACGTTCGCGGGCCTCGCGGCATGACGTTGCACCGTCCTCTCCTGCCGTGCCGCCTAGGGGCGTCGGGCGACCGGCTGCTGATATCACAGACCTGGAGATGACGAACGCAGCGAAGCGTGTGATTGATTCGACGAAGAGGTAACTACGTTGTGATTGACAGTAACAATAATGCATTTTATTCTGTGTATTTATACCCATACAGGGTGGTTCTTTCAGTATAACTGATAGGTACAAGTAAATAGTATACATTATGTGAATACAATACAAATACAAGTATACCTATGAGAGTAGTGAAATTAATTAAAAATAACAATCGCTGGTACCAAATGGAGGGATTATTTTGTTGAAACATACACACATTATGAATTATTTGCTCGCCGTACGTTGTTGTATTCTACGGTTGTGAACTGGTATTACCAACTACAAAATAAGTTAAATGTCCACATCGTATGCGTTATAATGATTAGAACAAATGTCAAAATTAAGTGTGTTTTATTGTCGTTATGTCGGTAACGTTTGGGGAAGGGGCGGTAAGGTAAAGGCTGTTGGGCGGTGACAGGGGCGGTGGAATGATAACAGAGGCCGTTGGGTGATGACAGAGGCGGTGGACTAATGTCAGAGGCGTTAGGGTGATGACAGAGGCAGAAGGGTGATGACAGAGAGGCGGTGGAGTGTTGACAGAGACCGTGCAGTGGTGACAGAGGCGGTGGGGTGATAACAGAGGCGGTGGGGTAATAACAGAGGCGACTGGGTGATGACAGAGGCGGTAGAGTGGTAAAAGAGACGGTGGGGTAAGACAGATGAGATGGAGTGATGACAGAGGCGGTGGGTGATGACAGAGACAGTGGGGAGGTAACAGACCCGGTGTGGTGGTGCCAGATGTGGTGGGGCGATAACAGAGAGGTGGTGCAGTGGTGAAAGAGGCGTTAGGGTGAAGATAGAGGC